>JACEGR010003767.1:0-98925 GCA_014170235.1 Listronotus bonariensis | reverse complement strand
AATACTATTTGCTGTTATGCTAGTTAAATTTAAAGTTTAACTTTTATTCAACGTTTTTTAAACAAAAAAATATACATTTTCTACCAATATTACTCTTAGTAACCCAACATGTAAATTTGATAAGAGGTGACCTTTAATAGATAACATTTAGGACTGAACCATGAAAAGATGGATTTTAAAACCAGATATGATTACTTTATACAGGGAGTAGTTAAAGTTAAGTCTATTTACTAGTGTCTACGTAAAAGGGGATTTTAATTCTGAAAATAGGAAGACTAAATATTTATATTTTAATAATTCTATTCTTAATTTAGCCACACATCTTCCAAAGGGGTGTAGTAGCACTTTTAAGTATTCCTAAGAATTTTTTAATTGTCATTAAATTTAAACATATTTATAACCAATATACCCTTCAATCCCTAGCGTAAGTGCAGAATCGCCTCATGTAGACTCTTTTTAGTGTAAAAATAAACATTAGCTTAGCTAATACAAAAGGAAACACTTAGGTATCTTAAATTCATATTAATAAACCTTGTAACAGTCTTCCAAGTAAAATAAAGTCCTTAGATAGTGTGTTAAAGTAGGAAAAAAAGTTTTTTTATAGGGATTGACCATACTGGGCTAGTAAAAAGTACCGCAACTCTTAAATATCTGAAAAACCATTAAAGCTACATTTACAAAATTAGGTATCTCAGGTGTTGTAGGCTCTGTTAGCCAGAGTTTTCAGTTTTGTGCTACACGTTTTTTTCTTTTTTTTTTTTAATGAAATGCCCCTTTAGTTCTATTGCTTTAAGCTGGGCGGCGTCAGATTTACTTATAGTCTAAGATCCGAATAGGAAGCGACCTGCACCCATCTGTTTACTGAATAAAACCTATTTTATGTTAAATATAGTATTTAAACAAATGTATTACTACAGGCTTGCCTAAAACATTATGTTCAAGGATTTATTTAAATTTTAAAAATAACCTATAAATTCTTGAGAGACCCTGTATAATGGGATTTTAAATTATTTTACTCTAAATCATGGGCAGGGCAAGATAACGTCAAGAGGGTGCAAAAAAATTAAAATGTTTAAGGACCAAGGAAAACATTTTAAAAAGCAATAAAAGGTCCTCATCTAATAAATTGACCTTTTTTGGCCCATTTCTATATACCAATTTAAAAAAAAAGCAAAAAGGTCTTAAAAACAATACCTTTTCCATTTTGCTTGCATTCGTATACCGCGCCACGCCCATACAAAAGACTTTGGTTAAAATCATTTGAAAAGCAAAGAAAACTTGAATATTACCCTACAAAATGTACACTAGCTTTGTTCGCGGGTCTGATTCTGAACCAGTTCAAAGACTATTCGCATGCGCAGTAAAAATGCAGCATTCGCGGTTGGTAAAATCCTGAATTTTAAGTAACAGTTCTGTGTTCGCACGTCACAATAGCAGTATTCCTTTTATGCTCCAGAACTGTCCAGAACGACACCATAAGTGTTCCTTTTACAATTTTTTCATGTTGTAGAACCGTTCTTGACACTATTGACAGTTCAGAGAACGGTTCAGAACGGTTCTACAAGGTAAAAGGAATAAACTAAACGGGGTCAGTTCGTAACCGGATTAGCAGTCCTGGGATTTTTGTTGGAATTAAAAGTTCAGTTCCGGATCTAATGCGCATTATCGACATGGTCAGCTTTATTTGTTTTTGCGATAGAGATATTCACCGGTCTATTACAGTTTATTTGTTTTTATCACGATTTTTTTCTGTTGGATAATATACCTGTTTAATATTTTCTTTTAAAATGTTTGTGATTATGAGCATATTTAAACAACGGATTTTAAATTGTATACCATATAAATGTATGTATACAATTGAAATAATTAGAGATTGAATCAAAAAATATGGGCAATATTATAAGACCAACAAGTAAATAATAATTTTGTTATTTCTTGTTTTTTAAATTTCATCTTTAATTAAATACACATATGATAAAAACGAGAGGAGGCTGGAAATCTCTCGTCTCCGACCAAGAAACCTCAAGTGGCTTTTGACAGCATAACGATTTACTTTTTTGTTTGGGAAAAAAGTACTAAGCACAAAGCTAGGTTAGAAAACATCCTCAGCTGTAGAAAGTCGTTCGCGGTAAATGAAAATTCCGAACCAATAAATAACTGAACATGCGCTTTAAAACAATTCCAAACCAGTTCGGTTCTAGTTCAGAATCAGTTCATTACTTGACCCGCGAACAAAGCTATTGTCTGACACTACCCAAAAGCAAGGGGGATGCTAATGCCCTTCTTGCACCCCTCCCGGCGCCTAGGCTCTACATGACAGTAATAATATATCACTATTTTTGTTCTCTCCAATTTTATAAATTAAGCTATGGGAATTTTTTGAATTAAAAAAAAATAATTTTTTGTACATTTTTTTATTATTTAAAATGACATTTTATTCAGCATGTATTGAAAAAAGAGTTGTTGTCATGTATACAGGATGTGTAAAAAATTTTGCTCTTATTTTTTTTTTATTTAAATAATGCCTGGACCATAATTTTGTAGGCAGCTCTGTGGCAATACCTTTGTTTAAATACTATATTTGATATAAAATAGTTTTTATTCGGTTTGGGCCTAAATTTTAATATATTTAAAACCACCAAAGCTGACTACAAAATTTAATATTTGGGGGTTTTTAGGTATGTCTAATTGATCATGATATCAGCATTGTTTCCGAATTTGAATGAAAATGCGTTCTTATATCTCGGCAACTGGTAAAGATCATCATCCAATTCCAACTGTTCCCCCAGTTCCTCACAAAATGCCCAATATTATTTTTAAAGTAAAACTCATTAAGCGTATCCTTTCTTCTCTTAACACCAAGAAATCGTCTGGGCTAGATGGAATACCAGCAATCGTTTTAAAAAAATGTGCTCCTGAACTTGCACCTATTTTAACCAGGCTCTTTCGAATTTCTTATGACACGGGTATATTTCCAGACAGCTGGAGAGCTGCACGTGTCCAGCCTATTCCCAAGAAAGGATCTAAATCTCTTCCATCCAACTATAGACCCATTTCACTCCTCTCAATGCTTTGTAAAGTAATGGAGAAATCCATTAACTCGCAAATTCTTAGGTACTTAGAAAAACATAAAATTTTACATGACAGGCAATACGGATTTCGTCACAAGAGATCTACAGCAGATCTTCTTTCCTTCGTTTCACACAACTGGAACAAGTCTCTTGAGTTTCTAGGTGAGTCCCAGATCGTTGCTCTTGATATATCTAAAGCTTTCGACCAAGTCTGGCATGACGCACTTCTTAATAAACTTCCCTCCTACGGTCTTCCAACTAAACTCTGCTCTTGGCTCTCCAGTTATCTTTCTAATCGACGTATATCAGTCATTGTTGATGGCCACTCTTCAAAGCTTTCACGAAATTAATGCTGGAGTGCCACAGGGTTCAGTACTAGCACCAACTTTGTTTCTTCTTCACATCAACGACCTTCTTCTTCCACAACCAATCCCATTCATAGTTATGCTGACGATAGTACCCTTCACTCCACTTTTCAGGTTCCCAAACCAATCTCTCAACCCGACTTAGAAAGCAAACGCAGGGCGATGCAGATATCTCTTTCGCAGGATCTCAATTTGATATTGAATTGGGGCGCCAAAAATCTCGTTCAATTTAATGCATCCAAAACACAATCGTGTTCCTTGTCGCGAAAAAATCATCAAACACTCATCCTTTGCTTATGATTGGTCAGGTTTTGCAGAGCGGGGACACATTTAACCTTGTGAGCATCACATTTGAGAATAACCTTAACTGGCATAAACACATTGTATCTATAGCCACCGCGGCTCCAAAAAAGCTTGGATTTCTTTTCCGAGCCAAAAAGTATTTTTTCTCCTTCCAATTTATACACTTTGTATGTGTCCCAAATTCGACCCTCTCTGGAATATTGTTCTCATGTCTGGGGAATGGCATCCCCTACAACCCTCAGCATTCTTGATGCCATTCAAAAGAAGGGCTGTTCGTCTTATTAATGATCCTTTACTTACTCAAAGACTTCCTTCTCTTGCCCATCGTCGAGCTGTGGGAGATCTATCGCTCTTCTATAGATACTTTTACGGCTTCTGCTCCGACGAATTGTCCAGTATAGTCCCGTCTCTTGCAGTTCCCAACAGAGAAACTCGTGGTGCCGCGCGTATGCATCCCTATACAGTTTTATTGGACAGGCCCCGAATCCCATTTCGTTCGTTCTTTTATCCCTAGAGTTTCTAGACTGTGGAACCTGCTGCCAGCGGAGGTCTTTCCTTCCCCCAAATCTTCAAGTTTTTAAGTCCCGTGTTAACAAACTTCCTCTTACCCTGCTTAAGACACCCACGGTACGTTAGTATTTAGGCTTTCAGCCTTCGTGGATTGTCCAAAAATAAAAATAAAAAAATAATAAAAAAAAGATTAAATTTTACCTTCAAATTACAAAATTTTAAAAACAAGTTAATCAGTTGAAGAGATATTTAAACGCATCTTTATTTTTTACTTAAAATGTAGTGTATATCTTAGTAACTAGTAGAAATAAAATTTTAAAAATGTGTGTACTTTTTAATTTGATTTGCGCAATGTATTGCGATGAAAATAAATGGGGTATTCTATAAAAGATACACTGTAAAATTCTTCATGCCCGATACCTTTAAACCACTACCAAATTTTGTAACTGCAGCTTAAGCAGTTTATAAGATAATTAGGAGTTGTAGTAATTGTTTCTAACCCAGTTTGATATAGAAGACTTTTTAGAAAAAGGAATGGCAACAATTTCCATATTATGACGGTGTAGATATAGGCAAAGGCAGTTGTAGTTTTCATTATAAACATCTACGATGGACGCTCGTTTTTGATAGCGGCAAACAACAAGCGTCCATTAGTTATCTTTAGCATAAATAAAAGAATTGTATCAATAAATAATAAACTCATTATTTTCAGGTTTTTGTGCCCGATTCGCCGGTCGATAGGGACCGTGGGCGCCCTGAACGAGATTCAGGGGGACACCCTCAATAAAGACAGAGCCCCACGATGGGAATCCAGTGGATTCCTTTCATTCTATGTCAGAGGCACTACAGACTGTAAGTTGCTTGCTTGGATTTATTGTATTCTATAATAATTTATACTATGATATCAAAGAACTTGGTGTTTTTGTCAAATCGTCGTATGTGCTGGATACTACTAGCATACGCCTTTTTGACCCTTAAAAATTACTATCTAAAGATATATAGATCATAACCATTTTTCATTACCATTATTTCATCAGTTTAATACCGTGCTTAGTAGGTTATTTATTACTGTATATAAAAACAAAAATCAAATTTACTAAACTGAAATAAACCAGATTACATGATTTGTTTAACTAAAATTTTTGTGTTTGTGGTGGATTTATTTATAAAAAGCATTATTTTTTTTTTAATTTGTGAAGACATACTAATTTTAATTAGTATTAATTAAAACCTTCAATATTCTTAACCATGCATTATTAAATTTTACTTTTAGAAAAGGCTAATGTACTGTCAATTTAATAAAATATCAAAACTGCCATAAAGCACCAGTCTTAATGATTTTTTTACGTAAAAATTCAATTTACTTTTACTTTATTATTGCTTATTTTTTAAACGGTTTTTATTTATTTATTACGAAATTAACGGGTAACCCGATTTTACAAAAGTAAAACAATCGAAATTAAATAGTGTGTTCCAGGATAGATGTTACAAGAGGACAAATGGACCAAAAATTTTTGAATTTTTAAACATCCTTTTGAAAAAACTATTCGCATGGTCCAAAACTAATAAATACAAAATTTTATTCTGATTGGTTATATACAGGGTAAGTTATAACCGAAAATACGAAAAATGACCAAGAGTACCTTTAATTTTAAAAATTGAGCAAAATTTTGTAAGTAAATGTAGAGAAATTAATTTTTTGTCAAAATTTACAGTAAAAGAAATAAAGTAAAATATTTATTCTTCTTAATTTTTTACATTATGCATTAACAATTTTTAAAATACTTGGCTTAAGGCATCAAATTTTTAAAAATATTTAAAACTATTAAATTTTCTTTTAAATTTTGCTCGGTCTTACCATAGATAACCTACATTTAGGTCCGCAGAAGCATTTTTCCGATTTTTTCGACCTCGCGCAGTGAACAAATGGCTGGGTGGACGAACATGCGCACTTAAAAGCCGTGGCAAAATACAAACACCGGCACCCCGTTCCCTCCGTCTGCGGTCTCACCGTGACGCTCATTAGCTACCGTACTTTGAACAGAAAACCAGGACACCGTCGACAAATTCTTTCCGATAATGCGGATATTCTGGCGCCGGGTGCGTTTACCCTCAACTTGCTTGCGCACAAGCCGTTTTTCGCCCATGAAATATAACTTTTGTTTCGCGCAGGTATTAACATTGGCAATCCATCGAGATCAGTGGGTCTTGCCCGTTTAAGTTGTATGCGTAATGTAAAAATTGACAATTACATTTTTTTACCCTCATGCTGTAGCTTCAAATTTTGACATTTAATGCAATTCTCTACAACATTTACTTTTACATTCTATTAAAAAAAAAAAGTAGTTAGTTCCAGGTCATTTTTCATATTTTTAGTTATAATTCCCTGTATAATCCCAATTGGAGTAAAATTTTGTATTTATAAGTTTTGGACCATACAACCAGTTTTTCCATAATTTAGTTTTACAAATTCAAAAAATGATGTTACATTTGTCCTCTTGTAACGCCTATCCTAGAAACAAAAAGCGCAATTTTTAGAAAGACTGAGTGCTTCACAATTTTCTATCTTTTTTGTGTCTTTGTCGAGTTTTTAAAAAGTAGATAAAGTTTTGTGAACTTACTTACTGTCAAATGTTATTTTTATTTCATAATTTCAAGCTTGAAACAAGTCAATGTATTTACAACACAAGGCTCAATTTTAGATTTTTTGACCATTTGAAGGACAAACTGTTTACAAACATAAATATTGTTTTATTCCTAATTTTCTGGAGGCATTTTAGTGAATTTTAGGATTTTGGTCAAATATGTTTCTTTTACTAATGGCATAGGCATAAGTGTGGGGTATCAAGGGTAGTTGCCATTTAGAATTCTTAAGTCCAGTATTTTGCCACCCGAGGATTGTGAGGAAAAAGTCTTAATAATTTACAAATCGCCAATTAAAATTTATGTTGCTAAACTAACAACAATTTAAAACCAATTTTTAAAAATTTAAATTACCGTTAAACATCTCTTTTATCTGGGGATAGTCTCAGACCTTCTGATAATTCTTGTCACCCCAGTTAAGTTAATAAAAATAGTAAAAATGGACTGGGCGAACGCGTCCAAAATTCGTAAGGGTTAGTCACGAAACCTGCCCAGCCCGATACCCAAAACATGGCAAGATGTTTAAAAATTGCATGTAAAACATTGTGGTAAACTTGTCCAACGAAAAAGTGACGCATTCGCCCAGTCCGACACCCGAAACAATTGAGATTGGGTACGTTCAGCCGACTTCAGCGGCTAAGTTGCTTGGTAAGCGATCGCGTTTACCTGACCGGATGATCAGCTGTTTGAACTCAGCAGATCTCCATTTTACAAAGCGGTCTTATTTATGCTAACCAAACTCAGCATTTATTTGGGCTTGCGCAAATGTCGACCTTTGGGAAGTTCTGTTGGTCATCTGTCAGATTTTGCTATATTTTTACTGAAATGTCGAACTAATAAGCGAAGCGTTCAAAGACATTTCAACTGCTGGGTCTTTTTTCCGCTGAATGGCTTTGTGCTTACAAAAAGCTGCTGATGTCGAATGAACGTACCCACTGACAGGCTGGGTTAAAGCGCGGCTTCATATATGGCGGTATGAATATTCGTGGTAAACTCGTCAAAGGGAACTCCCCTAAAAGTTTTAAAAATGTTCTTATCGTGAAGTCCATTGCATGACTGGTCCAGGGGCTATAAGATATTTTTAAGCGAATATTCATATAAACAGTCGTTTTTATTCGTACGGATAAATGGACATCAGTTATCATCACATCATTAATCACATAACATCATTCTTTCATCATAATTTTCACACAATCAAGATTATTATAAGGATATGTGTGCAATAGCCCCGCGTAGTGGTTAACAGCACAAAAATTCACTTTACGAATATGGATACGGTATTTTTTGTGTCTCCCCATAGAATTAGAGGTAGAAGGAGGAAGGAAATGAGATAGGCAGCAAGTTTTGGTAAAACACTAAACATGTTTTGCAACTTGCATATAACGAATGTTGTTATTTTGGAAGATTTCTGAGGTTTAAAAGAACTACAATATTTATCTTTGGCGGCATTTTTTCTGTAAATATAGTTTGCTTTTATCGTTACGACTGCACACGCGTCGCTCGTATTGGGGAACTAATATACCAATCAAAGAAATAATCGTGGTTTTTCTTAAAATTTAAGTATTATTGAATTATAAAAAAAAACAGAAACTAAGCTCTGGGATGTGCTATTTCTCTCAACTATCTCAAAACTTAAATTGGCCCCTTCTTGGAGTATTAGCTTTCAGTTTACAGTAATAATCGGGAAGATAGCAATTTAAAAGTTATAATATAAAGAGAATAAAGGACCACAATACAGTAGTCTATAAAACTCTCATACAAAAGAATTAGAAGTATTAGTGTTACGTTCTTCAGTATTTTTAACTTTTACTCACCATCAAGTAGATTTTTCAAAGCACAATTTGCCTTATCTCAGAAATCTTACCAAAATTAAACTCAAAATCATGATTAAAGATTCCGCCGCCTGGCAATTGACACATATCCTTCCCTTTCTCTGTCCACAGACCTCCTTCCTTTCACCTTCTACCTCTTGGGGAACACACCAGGCGCCACCCCTACCACCTTATCAAGACAGTGAGTGCCTCTCTTTCACGCTCCTAAGTACCGCGCCCATCCACCGTCATTCAACGCTACGCCAGTACTTAGATGCGCCATCTATGGACGATAGTGTGCGATACGAAGCAGTCTCAGGAAATGCAGGCGAAATGTCGACGCTACAATCAGTTCCAAGTTTTTACTCAAGACTTCCTTTGCCTGTTCCGCCAGAGATCAGTGGTAAGACGACTGCTCAAGAATGTTCAGTAATACAGACAGCTTCAGGTGGAAAAAGTGGACCTAATGCAAGCTTACAACAACAAGGTATGACGGCAAAACCGCAATTATTTCGCAAGGGAAAGGGAAAGTTTCGGCCGTCTTGGCTAGGTTCCTACATATGGCTACAGTATGACGAAGAACAGAATATTATGTATTGTAAATTTTGCCGGAAGTGGAGCAGCGACATGCCCGACATCAGAACATCATTTGCTGAAGGTAGCAACAATTTTAGGTTAGAAATCGTCAACCATCACGATAAGTGTAAGGCTCATAGATTGTGTGTCGCTAGGGAATATCATTCGGAAAGATCTGAGAGGGAGGATAGACCAGTAGCTAGTGCTACTAGTGTCAGTTGCTCGAATACCATAACAACTTCTTTACTTTATCCTTCACACTCATTAGATAGAGCGAGTAGTAGGGAGGTGGATAGAAGTGACAGAAATGATTATAATTCAAATGAAAGGAAACAGAGCACACAAAGCATAGAAGCAAAGACGACCATGAATACTAGTGTTGGGGCGTCTAGAGAACAAACTGCTTATAGACAAGGGGAGGGCGGGGAAATGTATGATCCATGATTCTAGTCATGCAGTGTGGTCTTAGAGTTAGCAAGAGAAAGTGTGATATAAGTTAAAATGGAAAGTATTAACTTGATTGCGTAGGGTTTTTTCGTGATAAGTAAGAAATATATTTTTCTGTTAAATGTATGCGAAATGGATACATTCGTTTTTACTTACAATAATAAAAATATCTGTATATCCTATCTAAAATATGAATATTATTTTAACATCATGCAATAATAGAGTCTATCATAAGTAACACTTTTTTATTGGTCATAGCAAGTTTTAAAATCTTAAACCGTGGTATACACGGTCATGCAAAACTGTCACATCTGTCGCGTGCAAATTTGACCGTTTGTATTAAAAAAACTGCCACATCTAGCTTGGCGTGCAACTCAATGTCCGAGTTTGATTTTTAGTGGCGCGCGCGTCGTGCAAACTTGTGAATGTGTAGGACACGTCAGTTAACGTTTCAGTTTAGGAACGTCGTTTACGGGGTTATATTGTTGGTTTTGAGCTAACAAATTGGGTCTTGGGCGCCAGGAAGATGTATTACGTGATTTTATAGAGATATGTACCAAGGTTATCCATGTTTTTGGAAAGTTAAAAGTAATGAATACATTGACAAAAATAAAAAATATATATATATATATTTTATATTTTTACTGAATTACGCTTATGTTTAAGTTGATCACACTACCACCTGCCAAAACTGACGCTGATCTGACAGGTACATCTAAATCGTGTGTATCAAAAGCTTCATTTGACATTTGCTTTCATGCAAGTGCGTTTCAGGTTTGCATGACCGTGTATACCCCGGTTAATACAATTTATAAGGACCTCTTACCCACATATTGAGCTTTCTATCCAGAAATTGCTAATTCGTAGAGAAGGCCTAATGTTAATAAAACACCAGTCCCTTGAATAACACAAACTAACTTTTTCTTAAAAACGGCTCTTATTTATACTTAAAGCAGAAATAATTTAAAGGACTCATTAGAAAAAAAAACTAAATTACGAGCGTGTGGGTCTGACTTAAAATAAAGAAATGGTTTTTAACAAAATGAGTAAGGGTACATCATACCAATCGAATCCGATTTGACGTATCGCATTGAACTTTATAACAGTGCAATTCGTGCTAGAGTTTATCACATGCAGATAATCCAGTTTTAAATCCCTTAAAATTTACACAGAAAATGATATACATTGACAAAGAAAGCAAACAAATATAAAATTCTAACCTTACTTTTGTAGTATTTTTTCTATTAATTTCATTTAATTTAAAAAAAAATAAATAAAAAAACAAGCAAAATAATAACGCCAAACACATAAGAAACACTATTAAACTATGTTAGCAATATTTAAGGTTATTTTATTCCCCCTTTTTCCTTTTTTTTCACTTATAAGCTGTTTGACTTAACTGATTGATCGTACAAATATAACCCACCATCGGCATCGCGTTGAATTTTCTTGAAATACAGGATTGTCCCATGGCGTATCCAATCCTTTACCAAATCGGAAATGTATATATCGTAATTTTTTGTCGGATTAGGTTTTATCCGATTGGTTGAATCGGATTCAGTATAACGATGTTAACATACTCAATAAGTTGTTAGAAATTGTGAAAAATACGATCTTTTTATTTTTTCGAAAACTAATTATTTTCTCGGGTTTTAAGTATTTGGTTTTTAGTATTTTTGGCAATATTTTTTAAAAAGAATTTGTAAAACCGCGGCTACGATACCAAGCGGAAGCGGCTAGCGAAGAGTGTCACATCTCTGTACTGGTGGCTCGTACTGGCTACGATATTTTGTGGTAAGCGGCGTTTTGAAACCAGTTTGCATACATAAGAAGCGCTTCGCTAATAATATTTATTCGTTTCAAGCGGTTAGCGACAGGGTTCTTGTGTTCACGTACATCAAGCTTCCTGATTTAAAAATACAAATTTCTTTATGCTAACATAAAGATCAAGGGCAACGCTCTCACATTCTCCGCTCGCCGCTTGACGTTTGGTATTGTAGCCTAAGGCCTCGGCTACGATAACAAGCGAAATTGTCGAGCGAAAAGTATCAAATTTCTGTACTGGTAGCCGGTATTGGCTACAATATATTGTGGTAAACAGCGTGTCCAAACCAGTTAATATCCGCGGATATTATTTGTTCGCGATTTATTGCCGCCTGATTTTAAAATAATAATTCTTTTATGCTACCATAAAGATCAAAGGCAGCGCTTTCACAACTCTGTTTTTCGCTGGCCGCTGACGCTTGGTATCGTATCCGTAGCCTAAGAGTATATTCTTCGCTACTGTTCATGTCATATGCACCGGCGATATCATTCATATAAACTAAGGCAAATTTTTAACGTTTGCTACTTTTTTCTTTGTTTATAGAAAAGTGTTACCTGTGATGGACTATTTTTAAATTTGTATTAGTATAAAATAAATATAATTATTATAAGACCAGGCATCGGAGTCCATAATAATCGTTTAGATGGATTTATTTGCATGACCTAAACGGTATAGCTACTGCATTATCCTAAAAAACTATCACATTTGCCAGACAGAATATTTTATGGATAATAAAATTTACTAACAGTTTTGTTTAATGCATTTTTTCTCGAATAATCAATTTTGGAGAAACCTAACAAAAATACTTGTTATAGTAAGTACTATAGATATATATATTTTTTTAAATTTTAATACACAGGGTGTAATTTAAATGATGGCTAAAATTACAAGGTATGATTCCTTAGCTTATTTTAGGAAGAAAACTTCATATAAACATATGTCCTAAACCCTTTAACTTTTGAGATACAGGGTGATAAAATTTCAAAAAAAAATCTATTTTTTTAAATATCTTAACTATTCTTTATCCAATTTTGTTTTAATTTGGCAATATTATTAATGTCATTAAGGGGGTAATTTATCACTAACTTAATTACATTTAATAAGTCTAGTGGAAGGAATATTTCCAACAAAAAAACGGTACGCCACTGACTGTGTAAATGTGTGTAAAAAGTTTGTGCTTTCTGTATATTAAGCAAATAAAAATACTGCTTTTATGTCCTTTAATTTTTTTCCGTATCTTGTTTAGTTTAAGAGAAAAAAATAAAATTTACTTAATTGCACATTTTTAGACCATAACAGAAGCATTGCGGAATCTTTTTCTTTTAAAAATTAGGTTATATAATTTTTAATTAGCAATTATATAACAAAAATAAAAAATACCTATTTAAATAAGGTTTATATCCAGTATAACAGTTTTTACTAAAATAAGTGTTTTCGAAATTTTTTGGTTTATTAAAAGTTCTAACACCCTGTATCTCAAAAGTTAAGACGTTTAGTACATATGTTCATATGAACTTTTTTCCTTAAATAAGCTAAGGAATCATTACCTTTATTTTTAGCCAATAATTAAGTTACACCCTGTATGATTGAAGAAAATAGAAAAAATATATCAAAGTATCAGAGATTTTAAAAGACACTGCTTTGATAAAATTTAAGGTGTTTTTTTTTTTTTTGAAATCCCACGAAGGCATATGCCTAAATACCAGAGTACCGTGGGTGTCGGGTTATTAGATGTTTAACCCATCGTTCCCCCTGTTCCGTCAACGTTGTCCAAACACTGAAACATGCAGTTATGCATTTCACAGCAACTTTTAGACAACGCGGTAGTGCCACCACGGTCGTTATTTTTAAATAACTACTACCCAAATATGTCTCCCCGCTGGGAATCGAACCGGCGACTTCTGGCTTCGATTGTCAAAGCTCTGTCCACTGCGCCACGGGTGAGACAGTCGAACGAATTTTAAATAAATGTTGACTTTTGCATCAAAAATATGCCTGGTCTTTATATCCAAAGTACCTTTTAGACATAAGTTATTTTTATAAAAAAAAATTATATTGTTATATATAAACGTTAAATCGTATTTTACCTATTTTATGCAACATTGACCCCATAATTTTATTAGATTATAGATATATGATAAATATATGTATTAATACATACAAAGTAATTATGTTTTATAGATCTTTAGTATTTGTGATAAAGAAAATCAAATTTAGTCAGTTTGTGAGAAAAAAATATATGTGATTTTTAAGTGTTTTTAGCACTCTAAATTTCGTTTAGATTTTTATTGCTAAATTGTATTATTTATTTATACATTTATTTTGTTCTTTTATTGTATTACAATAAGTTTATCCCAAAATAAAGCAAGAAAACTATATGTTACTCCTTTTAAAATAAATTGGTTTTTAAAAATAATGATCATTTGATTTAAGTCTAAAATTTTCTTCGAAGTTTTTCACAAATAAAGAAACGATAAAATATATGTTTTAAGACAAAAACAATCATTATTAGTTTATTATACCAACGTGCAATAATAATATTTAATTGTCCTTTTTGCTATCACAAATTCAGAGTTTTAAATTTTCAGGCCAAATATTAGTCCTACAACTATACAAAGCTCGCAAAAAATGTATTTCATTTTATTTTATTTTTTGGTTTTTGAATTAATCAACTTTTATTTGTCCAAGAGCGAAATCTCTTAGTCCCTGGTAAAAAACGGAAAATATATATAAATTTATGTGTAACATTAGTCACCATTTTATACATTTTGGTAAAAGGTAATACTTAGGTAATAGTTATTTGTTATGAGTTCTGTAATTTATTGCTTTTTAATAGTTCTTCAGTGTTTTATGAAGTTACTCTTGGTCCCCATCTAACAAGAGTATCAGTAACTTCATATTACTAAAAACACTTCTATTTAAATAACTGCATTTTTAAACCTAATATATGGGTATACCACTTATTAAGAAAAATATGCTGTTTTTTTCTTCGATTTTTGCCAATCACAATTAAGCAAGTAATTACTTATTATTTAAAAAAATATAATAAAAAATACAAAAGGAAAGCTTATAAAAATAGGAAAAATCTGGACAAATAAAGTTGATTGGCCTTTATAGACCAATATACCGGGTGTCAACAAAACTATTAGACCAGCCATAACTTCTTGAGTATTATAAATATAAAAATCTGACTTATTATACAGGGTGTTCAAGAAATGCGTTAGGAGGGTCATTCTGCAATGAAAAATAATCTTAGTAAGTCCTTTGACAAAAAGTTATGATGCAAATAAATTTTATGTTTCAGGAAAAGTGCCTTCTGGCGGTATTAAAAAAATACTTTTATCTTTAAATTTTAGAATCTGCAAAGCTTGATTTTTGTACTAAATGTCAACTAGATTGGTTAAAAAATAAATTCAATATGGCGTAAAAACAAAAATAAAAATGGAACTTTTAACCCCTGTAACTTGGTAACCAGGGAGATTTCGACATTTTGTCAAAGGACTTACTAACATTATTTTTCATTGCAGAATGACCCCTTAAAATTTCCTAACGCATTTTCCGAACACCCTGTATATAAATCGTATGGGAAGGGGATAGTTTTTACATATTTTTTACTTTTAAAAATGTTAAAATATACTGGGTATTGCAATATAACATTTAAAATCCTTTAAACTGATAATCGAAAGTGACCTAAAAGTATCATTTTAATATATCTAATAATCTAGGAATTATAGCTCGTCTAATAGATTCGTTGGCCCTGGTTATGTATGACCAAGTTTTTTTAAGGAAATTTTTCGTTTATTACCGTCAATTTTTGGACAATTTTAACTCTACATATCCTTTTTCCATTTTTCGACTGGTTTTTAAGTAACGGCATGCAAGTTCGTAAAATAAACAGTTTTAGCTTAATGACAAGTTTAAAAAAGTTTTCTTTTGGATTAACGAACAAATTTTGTCTCCAAAATTTGCAACATTTATGTTTATTTCTTGTTTTTTTAAAAAGAAAGCGTCACCATTTTATACGTTACACATTTTTGTTTAAAATATTGTTTATGTTTATTATTATAAATATATGAATGTTGCTTTAAAACTGTATTCAGTGTTATTTTAGATATTTATCTAGTTGATATTTTTAGTGTTAAGGTTTTATGTATGCGAAGACAGGCCAAAATTAAATAAAGCTATTTTTAATACCAAATGATGCTTTTTTAAATAGTTGAACAATTTATCGAGTTAATATTTGAATGTGGTAGAACCTGATAGTCAACTAAAAGATTAAATCTCTATGTTTATACAGCGTGTCCTCAGAAGTTCTTACAAAATTGAAAACTTTTTATTACCTTTACAAAAAAAATGCCTTTCCAAAAAAGTTCTGCTTGGTAAGAAAATAAGTTTTCACCAAAATATTTGTACACTGGATATACAGGGTGGCTTTAAAAAGGGGTGTTCAAATAAAGATGTCGCGTCGGCTATATTCCCAAAACTTAAAACTGTAAAAGTTGCGTTAAATAATGTTTTATTGATATATGCTGTCTTAACGATAGTTATATGAAATAAAAGCTGTCAAATATTGACATTTGTGACATATTGACAAGAACAAAAAAATATACGGACCCTTATATTGTTCCGCCGATTATGGATTCAAATGGTTCAAATTAATAAATACGATACTTCGAAAGTAATTTTAGTAATGGGGCGTCCATAAATTACATGAGGCATTTAGGGGGAGGGGGTCGAGTTAAATCTTACTTAACCTCACTGTGGGGCGAGGGGGTCTGTGCAAATATCACGTAATTTTTCTTCCGCTAGAAACAGGAAAAAAGTTTCGAGATTTGTGCACGTCCCCCAGGAAAAATATGTTATTCGGTAACAACCAACTTTTTGGGTCGAGGACCTTTCTTTTTGGGGGAAGCGATTCTCACCAGAGGGAGAGAGGGGCCATGAAATCGGAAAAAAACGCCTTACATAATTGATGGACGCCCCCTAATTTTCCTTAGTCAGTTTGTTAAATCATCTACATTTTTTAAATGAAATACAAATATGTTTGTGGAAATTTATTATTTTTACATCAAGCAGGATTTTTTAGGCATAGGCACCTTTTTTCGTAGAATTAATAATTAAAAAGTTTTTATTTGGTAAGAACTTTCGACAACAATTTTAAATAGTTTTGCATTTAGTCACGCAAATCTGAAACATAATTTTAAATTTCAATTATGTATATGTAAAACAGCAATTGCTGTAAACAGTATGCTATAGAAAGAAACATATTTTTAAAATTACTAAATTATCTATACTTTGGGCACTATAAATTAAGAACAACACCTTAATAAAAAATTGTATTTTTTTTTCATAAGTGCCCAGAACAAAAATGATTTTTGTATGGTATATGTTGAAGCCGTAAAATACATTTTTACGAGTAAAACCCTGCATTAAAGTTTGACAGTTGACCAATATTTTACATAGGGCGGCAGCGTGAGCGTCCACCAAGAAGAAGGCAGAGTATCGCTGGGTAGTCAACCGGATCTTCCCGACAACAATGACCTGTCAAATTTACCACCTCCTGACATGACTGATACAATAGATGGTAAGTTAAAGGGTTCCGACACAAAGAGTAATACCTGGTTTAAAAGTCCATTACATACAGACAGTTTGACTAGGCAAATAGTTTGGAGTGTAAACTAGTAAATTTTTAATTGCAAAGGTAGTTTGTTGTTAAAAGAATTTGAATATAATTATAATAAAATAAAAATATCATTTTATGTATTTATATTCTTTTAACTCTCCTCATAATTTCCACATTTCTAAAAAGACAATCTAATTGTCTTATCAATGATTCCTCACATAGTGACGAACATTTCTTACCCATAACATTGCTGTAACTCTTTGTTTGACCTCCGGACAGTGCGGACGTGCGTAGAGGACTACAAAGTTCTTCCTGGAGTGGCGGTTAGAGGTGCCGTACGGACGTTTTACCTTCGGGGATCAAGGAAAGATTCACGCTAAATTGACGGCATCTTTCTTCTGGATCTAAGCGCTGTGAGCGAAGATTCCTATAAGCTGATAGTATTCGGAGCGGAATTCGCTGTCCGGGGAGGTTTTTCCTTTTCCACACAAACTTCAAATTTCATTTAGGACAATACTTCAGTTATTTAAGCGTTGTCTGCGTTGTTGCTGAGATATTTCTGAGGTTCGTTTCTTTCAGTGTTCCAGTTCCAGTTATTACATGGTCGGATTTTGGGTTCATTCTTTTATTGGTTTTTAGTTTTATAAAGACATTTACATGGTGTTTCACAAACGCAACTTTTCTGATCTTTTAAACTTTTGGCTCCAAAAACTATTGCTTCACTATCAATCCCGAATTGGACAATTCCGTGGTTTGTATTACTGAGAAAATTGGATAAAAAATTGGGATGTACCCTCCTGTATACGTTGACTTTTGATATTCTTAAGGTGAGGATACAACTAAGACATCTAGAAACAGTAGATTGTTGTTTTATATTAATTTCCATTATGAACTTGATGCAGGTCTAACTCGACTTTTAACAAAAATACTTGGAGTTCTTTGTCGTTCCCACCCCAGGTAATCAATGTGTTGTCCACGTACTTTAGATACAGCTTTGATGTTTTTATGATCAAGATCTCAAACCATTTTATGTAATGTGGGCTATAATTGGTGACTGGGAGGACCTATTGGCATTTAAACCTGGAACTGTTTGTTCCACTGGAATAACATTCTTTCTTGTCTCTTGCAAATATTTTTAAAGCTTCTTTTAGTGATAGGTTCTTATACCGGGTGGTGCATCGCCAGACTGGCGTCGGAAGGCATGTTAGCCGGTCGTCCCTCAAGGAATGTTAGCCGGTGGTCCCTCATTTTTGTGTAAAAATTTGGTACACAACACAGCTATGTGCGAGATGGCTCCTGAGCTCCGAACAGCGGGGACGAATAAGTTATTTGTAACTAAATTTTAATGTCTATAAAGCATGACCTTTGTGCTTTATTTTTTAACAACAAACTACTACATCAATTATTATAAAAACCTTGGTTTTCCTATTTGTTCTAGTCAATATACCTTTTAAAAGATCTCTATATTATTTAATAATAATTTGCTTGCCCCTTTGGTTAAGTTTCCTTATATTTTAGCATGTAATGCTTTTGCAGTGCTTTTTAACTTTAATTCATGTATAATTTTTTTTATTTCAATTATTGTTTTATACTTTAAATTATTTAGCATTTTGCTTATTGCCAGTAAATAGTATACAAGTTCATTTCTTTATTGTCCCCCCTTTTACTCTTTGAACGTATTAATTTAGGAAAGTTAAATTTTGGAATATGAAATTGATGTATAAATGCTATATTTTAGAGTAAAATTGACAAATGAAAATTTCAAGGTGGCGACTGGGCGCTATCTTGGAAAGCAATGTTAAATGGAAAGGGGTCTTGTACCATCATCATTTTTAAGCTCCTGACGAGTACTTTATACCACTATAATATAAATTAATACTTCACCTAATTCAGATTTACGGTACTTTAATAAATTACCTAATTACCTGATTTGAATGGCCATATTTCCAAAACTAATAAACTTTGATGTACCTAATGCGGTGCTGTCCTAAAGCTCTTTTTATTATTTTTTTTAAATTGTAAATACTGGTAATAATATACAGGGTAGAAAAAAAAGTATTTTTTTAAATAAAGCACCCTGTAAATATTACCATTAAAAAAAACTTTAAAGGAGCTTTAAGAAAATACTAAATTAAGTTTATCTAACTTTATTAGTTTCGGGAATATGGCCGTCCAAATCAGGTATTTAGGTTATTTTTAAAATATCGCCATTTTGTATAAGGCAAAGTTATTTAATTTTTATTCTAGGGTTATAAAGTACTCGTCAGGAGCTTTAAAACGATGTGTCACAAAACCCCTTTTCCATTTAATTTTTTTCCAAGATGGCGCCCTGCCGCCATATGCATCAATTTCATATCCCAAAGTTTTACTTCTTTTAATTAATCAGTTCAAATAATAAAAGGATGGGGGGACATTAAAGAGATGCACTGTATATGACAGTTTTTTGGTATATTTGTTGTGTTTGTTTTAAATGTTATATTTGTATTTGAATATATTACTTGTAAATATGTTTTGCATATTAAATTGTTTTTTGCATCTATTTGTGCTTTCATCTCTTCTTTCCTCTTCCCTTTGCATTGCTTGCTGGCTTGAATACTAATGCTTTTGCCTAATTATTTTAATATTGTTTAAATATTATTTATATAATATAGTTTTTGCAACAATTTATAGGGTGTCGAGATTATTTTGAAACATTGGTTATAGGCAGCATATATTTATGTAATGACAGAAACTTTTGGGAGTAATTATAAAAATTCAAACATACCTTTCATATAGTAGCAAAAAAACGGCATTGTACCAGTGGGTTTTGTTAGGTTCGTTTCTGCAGCAGTTGGAAACCGTTTGCAAACTATCAGAACATGCGCACGAGATAAAATACGACGGATTTTGTCACCTGCGCATGAGCCTGACGGTTTGCAAACGGTTTCCAACGCTGCACGAACAAGTCTATTGTTTTCTGCTAAATATTTCGAAAATATCAACGTGCGGTGGTTATCTGTTTTTTATTATCTAATCTGCAATTACTAAATTCGGTATCTGAAAGTTGTTGGTCATGAAGAATTTAACAGCTGCCAAAAGTCCCAGTTTTGTGCTGTACATATTTTTTATTTTAATGGAATGTCCCATTGATTTTTATTGCAATAAACTAAGCAGGCCAAAAATAAGTACATAATTTGTTTAAAATTCCATTTTTACTAGTTGCTAAGATATAACAACACCTTGTTTTTGTTAAGGAGTCGCCTTCCCTGGCAGCGCAGCGGTCAGAGTACCTGCCTTTTCACATTAGTGGGAGCCGGGAACCGGGCGACAGACCGACGTTATCGACGTGTATGGAGCCTTATGAGACCTTTCACACGTTAAGAATTCGGAAAGTCGGCAAACTTAAAGACTCCATATAATTTTATATCACTCTGTCCGGCGAATCAGGCTTAGTGTGAAACGAGGGCACAAGATATTTAGGCGCTAACATACTGTTTGCTGAAAGTAGAGTAGGTCATACCTAAGCAACTAATAGAGACGGAATTTTGAAATTTTAGAAACTTTCCACATTTGACCCGTTCAATTTAATGCAATTTAACCTAAAGGGACACTCCGGTAAAAAAAGAAAAAATACGTGTAGCACAAAACTGGAAAATCTGACAACAGTGCCGATATCACGATTTAATTTCATATGCCCAAAACACTTTAGATACCAAATTTATTAAATATATTTCAAGCTTTTTAAAAATATCTAAGAGTTGCGGTACTTTTTATTAACTCAGTATTTGTGTAAAGGAAGCTGGAGAAAACTTACAGAGAAACTGAATAATAATATACTTCACTATGCAGATCTAAAAGCCTGCTCTATGTTTCTCGTGGACAACAGCGACACTATCATCAATTTTATGCGTTGAACCAATTATAACCGCGGTAATAATTGGTGACAACTTTGACGTATAATGCATGCATTAAACATCGACATAACCGATTGGTAAATACCGTTTTATAATTGGTTAATCGCCAAAAAATTTATGTATAATACGCGTCACGCATAAGGCGTTTTTTCGTGTTAATACGGATTAAATCATTTTAAAAACATTTGAATACTAATATATTTCCATTTTTCTTGCTCTTTAGTATATAGATTAGGGTATATTTTATATAGACCTTTTAGAGACACCGTGTATTAAATTGTTTCTGTTTTCAAATCTTGTTTTGATTATTTACATATTGTAAAAGTTGATACAAAAATTTACTATACTGGGTGTTTTTTAGTAATAGTTTAAAATAAATATTTAAAAAAAAAATGAAATGCTGTAATAACCTTTATTTCAAAATATCTTCAGTACAGATTCTGTACAAGTAAAAACTTTTCCTAACTCTGAGATAATTTAAACACTATTGTATTTATCTGAAAGCTAGGAGACACAGGGTTTTCATTTATATTTTGCCATCCACTTTCAACTATTACCAAGAAGAATGGACAAAAACGTCCTGTATAAAAGTTTTATACTTTTTCATGTATTATCTTTTGAGCATAAAAGAAACAAATTAAAATCCAAATCTCAAGAAAAATAAAGGGTAAACTTTTTTATGAAACACCCTATATATTATGTCACCATCAAAAGGTCTCGTCTAAAGCCTTACAAAAATATCACATGTGATAAATCTATCTTTATTAGTTTTCTAAATATAACCCCTTAATCTGAAAAATAGTAGATATGTATATTTTTATTATAACTACCTGCGGTACTAAGGTGAGACTGTAGATGTAAGGAAATATACCCAGATTTAAATGACCGTATTTCCAAAACTATTAAAGATAGATATATCAAATGTGGTATTTGTGTAAAGCTTTTAAAAAAATTATTGGTGACCCAATATACGGGGTGTCCCTTTAAAAAAAAAGTTTCCCTCTTCATTTTTTAAATTTAGAAGAATAAAATTTTTATAAATGGCGTTTTCTTTCTTTTTGGTTATAGTTAAAACTAGGTGGCAAAACATAAATGAAAACACTGCCTTTCTAGGTGATAACGACAAAATCGCTTTTCCTGCAGATTTTTTATTAATTACAATACTAACTTTCTAAAATAAATACCATAAAGTTTAAATTATTTAATTCATCTAAAAAGTCGTGCACAAATAGGAAAAGGCAGATAAATCTCAACATCTATAAATAAAAATACCTTTATAAACCAAACTACTTAATAAATAACATTACACAAGATAATAATCATCGCATTAAAATATTTTGTCTACAAAAAACGAAATAAACTAAATACCTCTGTTATGTTTAACCAGAGATTACTGTAACACAAAAGCGCAATTTGAGGAATGTTCACTTTACATATGTTGAAAATGTGTTACGAATTGGCGGTATTTTATATTAAAAAACAAAATTATTATGGAAACTTAATGCAGGACATTGGACGTAAGTACGCATTATATTTATTCTTTAATTATATATTTATGTTTTGACGCGTGCCGGATTTATCACAAGGCACTAAGTCCGGTAGGTATGTAGACTGAATTTCTGTTATTCCCGTCCATATGGCGTACGTCTCGCGTCTGGTAATGTTTTTTTTAAGAAATCAATGCACACATTATCTTTTTATTATTTCTGCAATAATTTTATTGAATTAAAAGCAGAAACAGCTATTTTCGTATTCAGTAAAAATATACAGGATGCCTCTAAAAAATGCGACAAAACGCTTTCACATAGATTTCTGACGCCAAAATACTACGATTTAACCCAACTTGTCTTAGCCAAAGGTGGACTATTTCGGAGATGAAGAGTATCAAAATTTGAATTTGCTTTTAGTTTTTCATAAATAATTCTGTTAATAATTGAGATATTGTTACAATATTCAGCTAGGGGGTGTTTGTGGGGTGAAACAATAAAATCTGCTCCATTTTTTTTAAGTTGGAGGAGCCGACTGCGATACCTTGCACCCATTTAAAACTAAATACTATTTTTAGTCACAGTAAAAGTCTTTTAGCCGATTATTGTAAAAATAGACCAATTTTTTATTTCTTAACAAAATAAATAATAAAATACTAAAACCAAATCGAACTCTTGAAACTCTGTATCTAAGGAGTTATGTTCTTTTCGACTGAGGTGAGTTCGGTTGGATCGTCATTTTTAGACTCAGAAATTTGTGATAGTAGTTTCACCTATAATAGACACCCTGTATATTCTGTTAGATATAGAAATTCTTTTTTTTTCGAAATTGTTTATTTTTATAAATACAGTTTTACTTCTTTGTGGTGTTACAATTTTTGCGCTTCTCTTTTGATGATAACAATAACAGAAATAAGACCGAAACGTTGCTTTGGAATTGCAGTACAGTACAAGAAAGCAATTGATCAAAAATTATAGGAAAGAGAGTTTTCTTCATAAAAAATGTAAAATATTAAAAGATATACAGATTCCAAATAAGTAGTTATTCCGTTATTTGTACAGTTTTAAAAAATGGGGAAACTTTTTTATGAAAATTTACTTGCTTAGAGCTATCCCCTCCCTTCTCCAACACAAATGTCAAAAAGTGCAAAGGAACGGGGAAGTCCAGTGATACCCTATTTTAAAGTGTACCAAATTCGCTTTTTAATGGTCTTTGTTTAAAGAAGTCGGTGGCTAACCCCTAAAACTTTTATTTTTTACATAAATGTACATTGTTTTACGAATTCAGTTTTTGTGTTTATTTTGGTTTAGCAGAAAACGACCGACACTTTCTTTTTTAAATGAGACACCCGGTATATATTTTTAAGTTCATTACCATTACATTTGCAATTATGATACTATAGACTAGCAATTAAAAAAATTGGAGATTATATGTAAAAAGTGACAAATTAAGTGTCATTTAAATTAGTAAAAATATACAGGGTGCCTTATTTAAAATAAGAAATTTAAGGTCGCATCCGGCTAAACAAAAAGTAATACAAAACAACTAATAATCAAGCAATTCAGATTTATGTGTTAAACCTACGTACGAAATTTTATTTTGATATTTTAAACACTAAAAAAGTTTTTGGGGAGCGTCCGGCTAGAGATCCTGATTTTCTCGTCAATTACTGAGGCAATTTTAAAACACTAAAGACTATCGAAAAGAGAATTTGAAACACCTTAAAATAGGGTATCACTTTACTCGCCTTTTTATATAAACCTCCTGACGTTTGTGTTGGTGATGGGAGGGAATAACTCTGAACAAGTAAATTCTTACACAAAAATGTGTCCCTCTTTAAAATAAAAATTAACATGTTTCAGAATTTTTGATAAGTGTACAGATAATGGATATACTTAAGGGGATGCCGTAGCACGTTAAATGAGCTAAAACGCGATTCGCTGCCGTTTTTTAAATATTTGTTTGAGAAAAAAGTTGTATATTGAAAAGTTTCTTAAAAATGATCCAAAGATTATCGGAAAGTTGGTTATTTTTACGGTTTTGTAATTTTGGGAATTTTTAAAGTGTTAATTTATTAACATTACCAAAAATCAATTAACTTTCCGATAATCTTTGGATCATTTTAAGAAACTTTTCTATGTACAACTTTTTCTTAAAACAAATATTTAAAAAACGGCAGGTAATCCGGTTTTAGCTAATTTAACGTGCTTCGGCATCCTCTTAAGGTGGTTAATTGGTATACAAGTATTTGATAAAATTTATTACATGTGGTATAGTGTTAATATCCAGTGGTCAAAGTATATGTAATAAATTTTACTATAGACTTTTGACGTAATAGTAAGTGGGCTATTTAAGCCTTATTTAAATCCCGGATTTCTTAATCAACAAAGGAAGTCAGAAATAAAAAAGAACTCGTTTTTTTTAACTTAAATGCCAGGAAATATTAAAATTAGCTAGCACGTTTTTAAGAAATTTAGAAAAAGCCTAATGTTTTTCAAAATTTTTGAAGCTATTTACCGGCTAAACAGCAAAATCACATTTAAGTAAGATGTCGTAAATCTACCTATTTTGACGTCTGGATCTGTCTTCTACACACATTTATTTGATACTCTGTAGGTATCCAATAATCTTTTCTGCCTTATTTGGTCACCCTGTATATTTGAAAAAGTATTTATCAGGTAATGTATATTATATGTTTAAAAAAGTCCAAATAAAAGACTGAAGCCCTTGGTGTAGGTCTTGAAAATGAACAAGGTCTTCTTGTTGACGTAACTAAACCATTTTAAACGCTTTGCATGCAACATAACCCATATAATTTCCCCGCAAATAACGTAAATAACAGCTTTTCATCGCTCAATATTTAGTTTTTATTATGAAGTACCTTTGAAAACATTCTAATAAAAAAATTTAAACAAGAATAAAAAACTATAAGAACTTGTTTTTTTAAATTACTTACAAAATATTTTTTTAATAAATATCTTTACTAAACTTTATTTTCAATGTATTGTGTTTAAATTTTGTTATTTTTTCGTATTTTGTCTCAAATTATATTTATATATAATACAAAATTATATCCACCTTACAGGTTTTTTCTACATTTTAGGAATATCTAAACCAAATTAAGTACATTAAAGAAGGATTCTAAAAAAATGCCCTTTAACCTTTATTCTTGCGATGGCGCCCTTTTCCAGTTATTTTCTGTTATTGCGTCCCCTTTTCATGTTAATATGCGCTTTCTACGCCTTGTCGTCATCTTGTCATCCAAAATTGGTCTCAAGGAAAGGTCAATATCAAATATAAAAATATGCAATATCGATATTTCGATATGTCGACAAGTTAAATATCGATGAAGATTATCAAAATTTAAAAATAATCGATATATCGTTGCCATCCCTATGTACACGCCAATCTCCCAAAAACGGAACCGCTTTGGTCCTGGTCCCAGGGTATAGCGAGCTGACCCAGTACAGCGGTCCATTGGCGTGTATACAATATATTACCATCGAATGAATGTCTTTTCTAGTTAATGTAGCTGTAGTTACCTGATTTTTTTTTGTTAAATGTATGTGCCGGTGGAGAGGCCACTTTACTTAATGAATTTAATCAAGTTATAGCTAAATTCTCCCCTTTATCTTATAATTAACACTACCAAATTTAATTAAAATTGGATAAGGGATATTTAAGATGACAATAAAAACAATATTTAAAAAAAAACTGTATTTTCGGAACAATGCATTTCGGACCTTTTCTTACATATTTTTTTGCATAGTATTGACTTAGGAATAAGCCCTAATTTTTTTACCGGAACACACTGTTCTGCATACAGAAAACACCCTGTATTCAAAACACTGTTGCTATTAGACTGGACCAAAAAAATAATATTTTTTTAAACGTCACGGTGAAAATATTATATATGATAATAAAAAGAAATACTGTAAAAGTTAGAGCCCTTAATATTATTGTCTATTATCCCGACTTCCACAAAAATGTTTTTTTTTTTAATGCAAAACTGGCAAATATTTTATGTAAAACAACACATAGTCTCAACGAAAATTAAATTCCCCACAAAAAGCTTTCTTCGTAAATTGTAGTCAAATAAGCCTTTTTTTTCTTCAATTTTGTTTTTTTAGTTCGAACCTTTGTTACTACTGCAAATATAAATATTTAAGTAAATCCAAAACACATTTTTAAAGAAATTTGCTGCACTACAAAAAAGGTCTCTTACCATTTTTCAATAAATTCACTCCTTCAAAAGTTATTCGACGTAGAAAAATTCGACAAACTAGTTTTGGATTCAACTTCAACGTCGAATAACTTTTTAATGAGTGTATCACAAAATGTTAGGATACCTTATATGTAGCGCTTTAAAAATATGTATTGGAGTTGTTTAAATACGAATATTTATTAAATAGTAACAAAGGTTCAAAGTAAAAAAACAATGATCAAAGCCCCACAACATGGAAACGGCTTATTTGAGGACAATTTGCGAAGAGAGCTTTTTTAGGGAATTAAAA
The DNA here is from genome assembly GCA_014170235.1 of Listronotus bonariensis. Taxonomy (NCBI): domain Eukaryota; kingdom Metazoa; phylum Arthropoda; class Insecta; order Coleoptera; family Curculionidae; genus Listronotus; species Listronotus bonariensis. The sequence goes on along the minus strand of JACEGR010003767.1, from coordinate 71,856 downwards.
TTAATTTAAGAATATGTGTTACTTTCAGATCAACGATTTGCGAGTTTTACTATAAAAGATAATTATCAAAAAATTGTTAGTCGCAACAATACTGCCGTCCAACGGAAAACACCGTATGTGAATAGGCTTATAATATACACATAGTGTGCACATACGGTGTTTTTCCGTTGGACGGCAGAATAGACCTTAGTATTAATATTAAAGGATTTTAACTTTTATAATATTTATCATCATAAATGATATTCTTACAATAGATTTTGAAAAAAAATTTTGGCCTGTCTAGTGGCCATTACGATATAAGAGTCAAAGAGATAAACAAAAGTACTAAAAAACACTGACGTCAAATTAAAACTGCAAAATACCATAAAATCCACGTCCATTTGGGAATTTACCTCTAAAACAGATTAGTTACCTAAAACCGTATTACAAAAACGTGTGGCTGTTTAACCTTTTAAAAATAGAAACTCCATATTATTCATGCTCTTTTGCATGACACTACCTGGATTACATGCATAATTGATACTAACCATTTGTCAGGAAATTTTTTTAGAAGTGTCTAGGTTTTTTTCCAATATTCCCTGATAAATTATTGAAAATTTCTTTTAGTTAAAATATTATGAAAATTAACAAGTTTCGTGTCAGCAATACTTTTTATGTATATGTATTCCCTGTAAAGAGGTTGGTTGCCTTTATAAAAAGTATTAGTAATATCTGCAAAATGTCTAAAAAAGTGGATTATCGCTACTAAAATTAGGAGTGATCAATTAATTCAAAATGTCAATAAACTTTAATAAAAATAAATGGATAATATTGACCCTTTCTCACCCTTTTTCTACTTTAAGTACCTCTGTTTTACACATTATTTAAGCCCTGTATAGGTATAAATTATATATTTGAGACAAAATGCGAACAGGTAATAAAATTGAAGTAAAATCTAATTTATCGGTCTTAACAGTAAATACATTTGTATTTATAACTACCAAATTACTTTATGTTATATCGTATGTTCAAAGACATTATATTATAATATAAAATCAATCTTTCTTACATACTGTATTAACATCTTAGCACTATGCTGTTAACAGGGGCTGATATTTTTTGGTAGACTAGATCAAAAGGCTTGACAAATTCATTTGGCAACGTGGCATGAAGGCTTATTGCATCTTATAATTATTTGAACTAGACACAATGGGTACGTTCATCCGACATCAGCAGCTTTTTGTAAGAACAAAGCGATTCAGCGGAAAAACGACCCAGCAGTTGGCAAGTCTCTGAACGCTTCGCTTATTAGTTCGACACTTCAGTTAAAAATATAACCAAAATTTGACAGATGACTAATAGAACTTCCTAAAGATTGACATTTGCGCAAGTCCAAATAAATGCTGAGTTTGGTTAGCATAAATAAAGACCGCTTTGTAAAATGGACATCTGCTGAGTTCAAGCAGCTTGTCATCCGGTCGGGTGAACGCGACCGCTTACCAAGCAACTCAGCCGCTGACGTCGGCTGAACGTACCCAATGCAAATCTACTCTACCACGTTGCCAAACGTATTATTTTATTTTTCTTTTTGATCTTTTCTTCGACAAAATAAAGTCCACAAGTGTTAATGGCCAAAGTGATTTTTTTAAAATATAAAAGTGCTTTAATTTACATGTTTTAACATGCATAGGGTATTCCAAAGTTTATGTGGTTTTTTAATGGTTTAATTAATTTTACATAATTTTTTTGTTGCATCTTTATGTTTAATAACATTTTAAGAGTATAGAGGTTGCATATATTTTGGAAAGCCCTGGTAAATCCCATTTAAACTAATAAAAATTTATTGATGAGTAAGCAGGTTTTTCGTTCTTATTTTCATTCACACATTTTTTCTCTATTTCTGCTGTGGGGTGCACTCTGTCACTATTTTGCTATCCTGTCACTATTTTTTAATATTAATCATTAACAACATAACTTTGATTACTGAATATTTTAACAAACATTCAGATTTTTAATATACATGGTATGTCTGATTTTTCACTTTTACAGGATTATTCATGGACTAAGGAGGTTTTAAAGAGCCTAATAAAGCTACAGGCAGTATTAAGTATTTAACGACATGACGTACGAACCTCGGTTGGATCAAAAGATATTTTTTTAAACCAAGAAAATGACGCGTTTTTTATATACAGGGCATCTAAAAACTTTGCTGACAATCTTAAAGGGATAATTTTTTAATGGAAAATACGAAGAAAACTTTTTATGAACGTAAATATGTCCTAAATGTCTTATTTTTTAAACTACATGGCATTAAAACGTTTCCAAAAAAATCTTTTGTTTGTACACATTTTTAAACCAGTTAAGATATTATTAAGAAATTTGTGAGACATCTTCTAAGCATGAAGGGGACATTTTTAGTGTTTAAGGGAAGATAAATTTCCACCAATGTCGCCTCTGAGGAATGTACCAAAAATATAGTTTAACAGATTCTTCTTAAAAGATATTTATTATAAGCAATCCCTTACGGACGACACTGGTCAAAATTGAATGTTTTGTTGTGCATCAAAAAATATCCTTTGATGCCAGGGAATTTTCGAAATTTCTTAAAATTAACTTACCTGTTATAAAATTTAGACGTTTGGGACATGCAGTGCATTTTTTTAATGCCCCTCCTCCCTAATTTCCTTTTTGAACGAATTAGTTAAAACATTAAAACTTTGAATATGAAATTGATGCATAAATACTTTAGTTTTTAAGTGAAATTGACAGGTGCAAATTTGATGAGATGGCACATTATTTTAAAGCACATGACCAGGTCTTTATAACCCTTCAAAAATTTTGTAAATACCTTTTCCAACTACAAAATTGTGTTGTTTTAAAAATTTCCTAAATACCTGATATGGTTGACTATATTTCCGAAACTAATAAAGTTAGATGTATTTAATATGGTATTTTCTTAAAGCTCTTTTAGGATCTTTTGAATGGTGATATGTGGATAATATTAAATTTAATAGTTTCGGAAATATTGTATTGCTAATCATATGTTGAGGTAATTTTTAAAGAACCGCCGATTTGCAGTAAGTAAATGTACCGAGTTTATATTCTAGAGATGTGCCACAAGACTTCTCTTTTTTTTATCGAGATAGCGCCCAGCAGCCATCTTGAAATATTCATCTGTCAATTTTAGTCTAAAGTATTGTATTTATGCATAACTTTTATATCCAAAAGTTTTAATTTTTTAACTAATCCGTTTAAAAAAAAAAAAAGGGAGACATGATAGAAATACACTAGATATTTATAAAAATTGTTTCTTATTTTTATTGAAAAATCTCTTAATGTTTACCGGTAGTTTTTGCATACCCTGTATAAATGTTTTTCGGGTAATTAGAAATTTTATTAAATTTTTAAACCTTAAAAATGCGTTTTCTAAAATCTGAAAACGCCTCCAATATTTCAGATTCGTCAATTCAATCAAAGTAAACACTATACTTTGGGCACTTTATACAGGTTTTTTCTTAATTTATAATGCCCAAAGTATAAAGTAAAAACCACCATGTCGTTACCTTAAATACAAGGCAGTTTGTGAGCATTAAGAAAAATAATATTTTTTTTCATGCAATAGTATGACTATTATAGAAATTTAAATTTTATAGTGTTTGTAAATTTTGATTATAACAAAAACGGTTGTTAACCTGTCTGTAGCATTATTAGTTTCTGCTCTATTTTTGCTTCCAAAGTAATCGCAAAATTCTGTAACTGTGTCAAATTTGCTATACCATGTTGTCACTTTTGTCAGTGTCTGTTTCTGTAGAAATATCAGCAAAGTTGCCAACTATGTTTAACGTATGTACATAAAAAAAAAAATTCACCAGTTTAAACCTATTGACAACTTTCTTACTATTCTCTGCAAAAGATCTGACAAAAATGACATACAAGTTTTAAAAAAGTGTACGTCACTCTCTCTGAATTTGTTCTAAAACAAGCCTAAATTTATAATTAATTCTTAAATTGTTTAACTGACATTTAAACAATGCATTAAACTTCAAGTGTCTATTTGCACAGCTACAGACAAAGTTTAGTGGATTTTTTAGATGTAATTTATTAAGTTTTCAGTTAGAATTAAAGTGTAAATGAGGCTTAAGATTGAGTGACAATTTGCAGCCGGCTAGGCAAATATCAAATTAAGCCAGTTTGTTATCCATTAAGGCTGTAAATTGGCATAGTTTGGCGTATAAAGGGGTTCCAAAAGTAAGGTAAAATATTTTAAAGGGTGATTCTACAGCTAAAAATAAGAGAAAAAAGCCCTATTGTACATTAGGTTCAAAAATTCATTTTTTAACTGTGTAATCTCCCTTTATAATTATATACTTACCTTACTTTTTAACACACCCTTTTTTTCTACTAACCCTCTTAGAGGTAGCAAATATATGCCAGAATAGGTCCAAGTTTCCACCTTAATGGTTAAAAACGGCTTCTAGTATGGTAACCCGCATAATATCGTCTATAAAAGCCTTTTACCAGAGGTTTAACATGGAGAATTACACTGACATTATTACGGAACTGGAAATCTTGCTAAGAGTTTAAAAATGTACGTTTGGTTTTATGTGGTAAAATGGTATAAAAGATGTTTTTGTATGTTTTGAATATCGAATTTGTTGTTGAAAATGTATGATGAAACGAGGTAACAAGGATTAGCGGTGCTTGAAAGTTGATGGAGGTAGCGTGAGCTAAATTGTACATGTGTTATATAATGTTTGAGATCAATTTACTACAAAAGTTTATTTGGGCTACTGTCCAGGCATGCAAGAAGAAACCATTTCGGCCAGGTTCCAGGGTATAGACGTGCACAAACCAGTTGACCGTTACAAACTTACAGATTACCTTAACGTAAATTTAAAGAATCTATAAAAACTTATCAAAATTTCCGTCCCAAATCCGTAACCACCGCTAAATGATTTTAATTTGCTTGCGAATCAAAGAATACGTTAAAAAATGTATGTCTGCAGTATTTTATAAGCAAACAGTAAGCTGCAAAACTCGTTAACAAACTTAAAAACAAAGTTATTAAAGTTATATTTCCACTTATTATCGCATTAAATGTATAGTTAAAAAATAATAATAAATGTATCCATAGTTAAACTGTGCCCGAGCCCTACTGTGGTATTCCATCATGCCAGGTAAGGTCATCCATTAGATCATGGATTATGAAGGAATCACAAGACTGGTGTATGAGAACATCAGGACAGCGTCAGGCAGAAAGTGTTCATCAAGGCTTACTCGCCAGAATTTACAAAAGACCTTCTGAATTATAACCGGAAGGCAGTAAGAATAATAGTGGGTCAACTGACAGGTCATTGCAGACTGAATAAACACCTGGAAACTATGGGCCTGGCAGAAGAAAACCTATGTAGGTTCTGCCAGGAGGAGGAAGAAACAGCAGAACACGTATGGTGCTACTGCGAAGCCCTTTGTCGTCTGCGGTTTGCAAGGCTGGGTGAAGAAAAACCTAAAGCGGCAAGATATACCAAGGGGCCAGTTTCAAGCTTGTGGAGTCTGATTAAACAGACCGGCTTGGATAGCGTGCTCTAACCTGAGCAGGTTGCAGTGTTAGAGGATATGCAATCCACCTCCTAATCTAATCTAATCTAATCTAATCTAATCTAGTTAAACTGTTGTATAATACAAAAACAGACGGTTTTACCTTAACATTTCCTGATTATTTTATTTGTCTGTAGACTTTATCATCATCATCAATCAGCCAATCTGTGTCCACTGTTGAATATAGGCTGTGTTGCACACATACGGTTATGTGCCATGTTTTTGATATAATCGGTCCATCGTGTAGGTAGATGACTTCTGCTTCGTAAGACATTCTGTCGTGGTGTCCATTCAATAATTAATTAGCCATCTCCATGGTCCGTCTTTGTTCTTGTCACATGTCCAGCCCATTTCGATTTTTACTTTGTTATTCGCTCAACTGCGTTAGTCACTCCAGAGAGTTGGAAAAGTCTCGTATTTGATATTCTGTCTCCTAAATATATACCCAACATGGACCCTTTAAATTTTATTTACGACCCACTTTGTTCGTGTTAATGTTTTCGCTCCGTAGGGTAGCCCCGGAAGAGCATACTGGATAAAGACTTTATCTTTAGTGAGTTTGGAATTTTTGACTTTAGGATGTTATTTAGTCTTGCAAAGGCTGCCCAACCAAGACCAACTCTTCTCTCTACTTCACGAGTTAGATTGTCTTTGCCCATTAGAATTTCGTGCCCTAGGTATTTATACGAGCCTTCTTGTTCAACATGATTATTACCCAGAGATATTCGATCACCTAACACCAATTTGGTCATAAATTGGGTTTTATTAAAGTAAATTTTTAAGCCAACAGTTATTGATGATATATCAACCTGTAGAGCATTTTCCTTGCTTTCTCTATTTTATTTGTCATATGTACGATGTCATTAGCAAATCTCGGTTTAGCATCTGGCCATTTATGTTTAAATCCGCATTTGTTTGTAGTAAAACTTTAAAAACAGTTTATTAATAGCGTCATAAAATTCTACAGTATTTTTCAATAAATACCAATAAAAGCCTTTTGGTGGCAAAATGCCGCCCTGCATTTAGATTTTCATAAAACGGACAATGACGACATATTTATTTCATCTTCGCAATGGAGCAATTGATGCAACAAGAATGCAGACATTAATGTGCGGCAACCAACGGTCTTCGTAGAATTTACGTTTTAAAGCTTCGTTGCATAATCATAAATTTCCTTCGTTTTACCTTCAAAATCACAATCTTCTCGATTTAAAGGAACTTACCGATAGGAATCACAAGATAGAAATATCTTAGTTCCTAGAGGGTCGGAAATAAATGGCAATGAGATAATAATGAGCACATAAACTAATAATAATGGACTATTAAAACAGGCAACGAAATTTTTAATAAATAAGTTGTCCCAAAAACATCTAGAAAAAAGACATGCAAACGCAACGCTAAGAAGTGTGCCTTCTAAGAATCCGCTGAGGTACTCCTGGGGTGCATTCGTATTTCACAAGTAGTAGAAATACTGACAGATAACTGGCATATAAAGACACATTTGCTGGCAACAATTCTACAATTAGTAAGTTTTGTGCAAAGGGAAAGAAACAGCCTCATACATTAAGGCATTAGTTAAAAGACCTTTTCTACCTAAGTTATTAAGTGAGTTACAGTTTTGCCACCAAGGCACACATTATAAAACTGCAATGAACCGAGATTCAAGAGATAGATATTTTGTTTAAATATCTTTTTCGAGTTGCATACTCTAGACAGAGCATAGGCGCCCTCTAGCACATATCTGTACAAAACTGTATTACAGATATGCGGGACTACCAGCTAACGTTTTTTAGTTAAGTAGTGTTATTAGCTATATTTTTGGATGGTAGTGTCAATACCTTTAAATGTAGAAAGGTTGGTTGAGGATCCAAAGATGAAAGTTTTTAAAGAGAGGTTTTGGTCTGTTTGGTGCGCAATGAACCGGAGATGACTGCAGAATTGTAATATGTTTTGTTTTATGTAGAATCAGGGGTTTATTCAGTTAAGAATGAATCACAAAATTAGGTTGATTTGTGCGTTAGTCGTGAGGGAGATTCAGTAAAGTGTCTGATTAGGGAAGAGATTGCGTGCCTTAAAAGAAAAAAATAAATTTTTGCATCCTAAAGTCTTGTAATAGCACAATACTTAACAATATATTACATGACAGTTGTACCAGTACTAACAATTGATATTAAAGCTTTAAATTAAGATTTTTTTCGATAATACATAGATTTTTTTGCCTATTTGGCAGCACTTTGAAAATGCAAACAGATGCTTACAATGTATGGTTTTTACACTGTCGTTTTATCCAATAGTTTGTAAGAGAAAGAGTGAAAGCAAAGATGTACATGTATCAATAATTGAAAGATTGGTAAAAACTTTATTCTGTATATTTAGTGTAATTCTCCACAAAGTTAAAACCATAAAGAATAATATAATTTTTAATGCGGGTTGCCACACTAGCCAAAAAACAGGCCGTACTGTAACCAGTCGTTTTTTGCTTGCAGGTTCAAAAACCTGGCACATGCGGCTAACCTTTGACAAGTTGCCAGGCGGTTGCAACCTGCACCGCTGCAAACTTTGTGGGAAAATAGTGACGCACATCAGAAACCACTATCACGTGCACTTCCCCGGCAGATTCGAGTGCCCCCTATGCAGAGCCACCTACACTAGGAGCGACAACCTGCGTACTCACTGCAAATTTAAACACCCCCGGTATAATCCGGATACCAGGAAGTTCGATATGACTCCGAAATACGAAGCGGGAGTCGTGCCTACCACGCCCGCTGGCGGCCAGTTGGCTAACGACGCTTCGGCCGACTGATTTTGGCTGTACTACTATTTTTACTATCGGGCCATGTGCGATTCTTAGCGCTAGTGTTTGGGCGGGCGGTTAGACACGCTTGCAATTTAACAAGGAAATATTATCACGAGCTAAAGTTCCTTTATTAGCTTTTTACTGCTTGATCCATTTGTTTTAATAGCATTTAGAAACCAGTAAAGGCCAATTCGACTGTTTAAAAAATATGTTTTAAGAGCATTTGATTAGTTCTGGTTAGTTCCATTTTGGAACTAGATGCAAAAACATTTTTCATCAAGCAAAAGAGAAAATATAGGAACGAATATCTAGATTGTTCTATTATAAGAAAGATCTATTTTATCACGAAAATAAAATAACATTTAGGTTGTAAATCAAAATTGGATTGATATTTAAATTCTCAAAAATTACACAATTAAATTTTAGAACAACCCGGATCAACTCGAAATAATGATTCTGTAAATTGCAACCAAAAACCCCCTCTGCCCTATGTTATTGTACCTTTTTGTACTATATAGTCCCTTCTGTTTGCTCGATTGGTTAATTTTTTTTAGGAGCCTCTGGGGTGAGTCAGTTTTGGGGTATCTAAAAATGTTTTATTAGCGTTTTTATAGTCAGTAAAATTAAAAGACAGTGTTAAAGCAGACAGCCTGATTTAGTCTTAGTAAGTATGTCTACTTGCGTACTTAAATTAGAACAGGTAGGTTAGACGCTTCTTGGTTTGTCATATTTTTATATGTAACCAAATGGAAAATTGGTTAAACATCTACTTTTATTATTGCTATTGATGTTAAGTCATTTTACTTCAATGCATATTATATTTTTAGTGTGAGGTGAGTACTGTTAAACTATTTTGGTAAAAATGCAATAAAGTTATTTGGAATAGGTGGGTTTTGCTATAATTAAATTTATTGTTGTCTAAATTTATTACTGCTAACTGGTCACAATTTCAGATTGGTTGTCAAAATAGTCAGGTAAAATTTAATTAAATCATTTTAAAAACGTATATTAGGTTACTTAAAGTTACCATTTTTCCACTGATATAATATAATTTTGATACAGACTCAATTTTAAACCATTTAAAATTTGTGGCTCTTAGTTTTTGCAAGGATTTTTAAAGGTATTTGAATAGAATTCAATAGGCATTTTGCATATTTTAGTTTAGTCCCTAATTATTTTTATTTCAAATTTACATTTCTTTGACATTTTGAAAGTATTCTAAAACTGTCACTGGCTCTCGATAGTAAAAATACTTTCAAAATACTAAGAGTTTCGTCGTTATTTGTAATCTCTATAAAATTATTACTTTGACAATATTAAACGAACTTACGTTTTAAGGGCTTCACAATTAGTTTTTAAACCTTTAAAATATTATTTTTAAAAAGCATAGGGGCTGTTTAATTTTAATAATTAAATTTTTATTGTTATTTTGACATTATTATTTAAATTTATTGTCACTGACTCAACAATTTTTTGTGAATATTAATCGAGAATTTTGTTCTGTACTTTTTTTAATCTAAATAATTTTATTTTCTTTGGCATTTTATCAATATACCTACCCAAACTTTCTGTCACTGGCTCTCGACAGTTTGTTTCTATATTGTTAAAATATTTGCATACAAAAACTTAAGGGGTCATTTTAAATTTATGTTTTTTTTCTAAATTCTTTTCATAAAAGTTAAATAACCTAATTTTGATTCATATTTTGATAATATACCCAAACTTATTGTCATTGGCTTTTGAAAATTTTGCCAACATAATATTTAAATATTAAAATTCACTTTTAAATCTCGAAAATGCTAATATTTTAACAATATTATGCGCAAAGTTTCTGTCACTGGCTCTCGACAGTTTGTTTCTATATTGTTAAAATATTTGCATACAAAAACTTAAGGGGTCATTTTAAATTTATGTTTTTTTTTTAAATTATTTTCATAAAAGTTAAATAACCTAATTTTGATTCATATTTTGATAATATACCCAAACTTATTGTCATTGGCTTTTGAAAATTTTGCCAACATAATATTTAAATATTAAAATTCACTTTTAAATCTCGAAAATGCTAATATTTTAACAATATTATCCGCAAAGTTTCTGTCACTGGCTCTCGACAGTTTGTTTCTATATTGTTAAAATATTTGCACATAAAAATTTAGGGGTTATTTTAAATTTATGTTTTTTTTTAATTCTTTTCATAAAAGTTAAATAACCTAATTTTGATTGATATTTTGATAATATACCCAAACTTATTGTCACTGGCTTTTGAAAATTTTGCCAAAATAATATTTAAATATTAAAATGCACTTTTAAATCTCTAAAATTTTAATATTTTAACAATATTATGCAAACTTTCTGTCACTGGCTCTCGACAGTTTGTTTCTGTATTGTTAAAATATTTGCATACAAAAACTTAAGGGGTCATTTCAAATTTATTTTTTTTTTAAATTCTTGTCATAAAAGTTAAATAACTTAATTTTGATTCATATTTTGATAATATACCCAAATTTATTGTCACTGGCTTTTGAAAATTTTGCCAAAACAATATTAAAATATTAAAAGGCACTTTTAAATCTCGAAAATGTTAATATTTTAACAATATTATGCAAACTTTCTGTCACTGGCTCTCGACAGTTTGTTTCTATATTGTTAAAATATTTGCACATAAAAATTTAGGGGTTATTTTAAATTTATGTTTTTTTTTTTAATTCTTTTCATAAAAGTTAAATAACCTAATTTTGATTGATATTTTGATAATATACCCAAACTTATTGTCACTGGCTTTTGAAAATTTTGCCAAAATAATATTTAAATATTAAAATGCACTTTTAAATCTCTAAAATTTTAATATTTTAACAATATTATGCAAACTTTCTGTCACTGGCTCTCGACAGTTTGTTTCTGTATTGTTAAAATATTTGCATACAAAAACTTAAGGGGTCATTTCAAATTTATTTTTTTTAAATTCTTGTCATAAAAGTTAAATAACTTAATTTTGATTCATATTTTGATAATATACCCAAATTTATTGTCACTGGCTTTTGAAAATTTTGCCAAAACAATATTAAAATATTAAAAGGCACTTTTAAATCTCGAAAATGTTAATATTTTAACAATATTATGCAAACTTTCTGTCACTGGCTCTCGACAGTTTGTTTCTATATTGTTAAAATATTTGCATATAAAAACTTAAGGGGTCATTTTAAATTTATGTTTTTTTTTTAATTGTTTTCATAAAGTTAAATAACCTAATTTTGATTCATATTTTGATAATATACCCATACTTATTGTCACTGGCTTTTGAAAATTTTGCCAAAATAATATTTAAATATTAAAATGCACTTTTAAATCTCGAAAATGTTAATATTTTAACCATATTATGCAAACTTTCTGTCACTGGCTCTCGACAGTATGTTTCTTTATTGTTAAAATATTTGCATACAAAATCTTAGGGGTCATTTTGAATTTATATATTTTTTTTGGTCATACAAGTTAAATAAATTAATTTTTTTATATTTTGATTATATACCCAAACTTATTGTCACTGGTTTTTGAAAATTTTGCCAAAATAATATTTAAATATTAAAATGCACTACTAAATATTATTATATTAAAAAAATATTATGCAAACTTACTGTCATTGGCTCTCGACAGTTTGTTTTTTTATTGTTAAAATATTTGCATAAAAAAACTTAATAGGTCAGTTTACAAGTTAAATAATTTTATATTCTTTGACACATGACAATATTATCTAAACCTTTTGTCACTTGCTCAAGATGTTTATTTAGTGAGTATATTATTGAAATATTTGAAGAAAATCATTCTTTGTCATTTAAATATTTAATATTATTAATATTTTGACAATATTAGTCAAACTTTTTGTCACTGGCTTTCGACAATTTGTTTTTATATTGTCAAAATATTTAGATGAAAAACAAAATCTTAATATTTTCATAAATTTAAGTTTAATAATTGTATTTTGTTTGGTATTTTGACAATATTGTTTTAAATTCAGTTTCACTGCCGTTTGTCAGATTTCTTCTGTATTGTTAAAATATTTGGTTATAAGTCAAGAGGGTTAATTTTAAATATGCAAATTCACATGCTAAATATCAACTGGATTGGTTAAAAAATAAATGCAAGATGGCGAAAAAACCAAAATAAGAATTGAACTTTGCCGGTTTGTAACTCGAAAACGAATGACATTTTGAAAAAAATATATATGAAGCTTTACCCTTATTTTGTCAAATAGAATCACCCCTTAAGTTTTGTGATCGATTTTTGAATCACCCTGTATAATACACCTATTACAAATTTATATGCTAACAACTCTGATTGATATTAAAATTTTGCTGGTTTTATTCTACCTACTATTTAAAAAAGTGTATTTAACCCAAAAAAACTGATTCACCACCTAAGGATTTTTGAAACATGTAAAAATATACTTAAGAAGTATCTATATTTATAACTATACATAACTTGTCTATAGATATATAAAAAATCTTCGAAAATGCAATAAGAACCTACTTTATTCTAGTCTGTACAATCAATATATTTTACTGTTACTTTATTTGTTACATTATATAGCTTTTAAAGCAATGGATTTTATAAAAATCCACATTTTTTTATATATCTTTAAAATTGGTACGTGATATTTTGTAAAAAATACATTTTAAAAATTTACAAATAAGTTATTTGTTTTCAGGATATATATTAACTCTACCAGTTTTTGAGCAAGAAAGATCTTATATATTATGTAAAAAAACATAACTTAGACACTCGTGTAAAATAAAATATGTATAAAAAACTAAACTATTTAAAAATCGTGTAATATATCGCTGTACGGGACAATGTTTTTGAAAAAGATTTTATAAAAAGTTGTGTCTGTGATGATATTTCGGACGTTTCGAACGAAAATAGGGTTTTTATAATGGGTGACTTCAGATTTTAGTGTATAAAGTTTAAAAAATGCTTATATTCCCGTCCGCTCAAAATACGATAACTAATTTTTATTATAAAAAAATATAATGGAATAATTTATTTGTTTCTAATAATTCTAACCCCTGCAAACGTGTTTTGTACCAAATACTCAAATAAAAAAGTCTGTTACACAAAAAAAGAGCGCTGACATAGCAGTGCTGTATATTTAGAGTTGTATGCAAGAGATTTCCAGTGCTCTTTGTATATCTCAGTCTCTAACTTATTTGTTTATCTCTTCACTGAAGGATTATTTCAGTTATTTACATTAGTTTCCTTAATGGACATTTTTGTTGACTCCATTTAGATTATGACAAAAAAAAACACAATATTTATGCAAGCCCAAATAACCGCTAAACATTATTTCTTTGTAGTGCTGTAGTTATCTCGGCAGTTGTTTTGAAAGTGAGAAAAATAGGGTGTTTAAAAAACTGGTTATTTATTACAATAATTTTACAAGAAGTCCGGACTTTCTTTGTTTGTAAGGTACAGGGCGTTAAAGTTTAAAAACAAAAAGTTAGTTATGTATAGATATATGATTTATTTACAAAAACCCTTTAACCGGTTTAAATTTGGTATCTACACCTATTTAATGTAATAAACCGCTTATAAAGCTCTAACTAGATTAATAATATTGTGTCAAGTAGCGTCGAGGTGGACACCTCAGCGAATAGTATTAAGAAAAATAAGTACGACACTAGAAGAAGCAGCTTTAATCTTTTTTTTCTTTTTTGAAAATAAACTTAGATACAAAGAAAATACAAGAATTTTTAATTGCATAATTGGAAAAAAACACAACACTTGATAAAAAGTCAAAGACGTATTTTTTCTCAGTAATATTTGATATGGTGCCCATTGAGGGCTAACGGGATCCGATAATCCTAATCTAGGTGGAGCTTGACAACTGCAAATGCATTAAATAAATGTATCAAATTTTATCCAAATCGGTAAAAGGAGTTTTAAGATATTTTTAAAATACCGACGTTTATAAAAAACTTGCGGCCTGTATCTTAGAAATCAAGCAAATACGGACCTAGGTTTATAGGAACTTATTTTATAAAATGACATAAGAATTTACCCCCTAAAGTTTCGTACCGTAGTTCGAAAACACCCTGTATTTTCGTTCGCAAATTACAAAATATATATAGAGAGTTATTCAAAAATGTAAGTTATGTTCTGTTAATAACTGAAATATTTCCTCTAGAAAAACATTTGCCAAACTAACTAGATTTTATTATAATATAAGTGCAATTTTATATTTATATTTTTAAATATATTATTACCTCAATTATTATCATCTCAATTAAATATATACATATGTAAGGATTACTAATTAACATTAGAGTTAGGAATCTCGAATTTTAACAGTTTTAAATTGCGAAACTACACATGCCTGTTTTTAGGCGTGTTAAGTAGACATTAGTTTAAATATTAGCGTATATACAGGATGGTCAAATAGCGTGAAAAGGTAAAATGTTTTTTCATACAATGAAAAATATACGAAAATTTCTATAATATTAAATAACAGCTAGCCTTTGGCACTTTGTTTGAAATTATTTGATATACGGATATTTAAATTGAGACATAAAAAATAACAAAAATGGCTGGACATGTTGATACTTTTTTCAAATTTTTGGCTAACTACAACTGCTAAGACATTTTACCCTTACTAAAAATTTGGTTATTCGTGTGTATCTATACAGGTAACCTAAAAAGTGATAAAATGTTTTTTTTTTTTTTAATAATTGCTTAAAGTTGTGACAGCCATAATATTTTTGGTAAGAATTAATCATCTTTCATATGATTAAAATATATTTTAGTAGATTATCTATGTTTAAGTCTCAGCATTGCTTTTATGCTGGCTTTACACGTGTCAAGTAGTTAAAGCAAGTTGCTAAATTAAGTAACTAAAGTAAGGTACATGCAGCATGTAAACCCACTGAATTTAGTTCTGGCGCAAGTAGAAATGGAAATACATTTATTTTTAGTTACTTGCTTTAGTAATTTGTTTAATCTACTTGGGTAAAGCCTGGATTAGAAATAAAAAGTTAATAAATGTATCTCCAGTATTTATTGCCGTCAACTTTCAATTCAAGAATTTAATTTTAACATCTCCGGGACTACGAATATTAATAAAAAATTGTTTAATTTCTGTTTAAAGGGTTTGCCAACTCTTAGTCTCAGAGCCAGTGGATGGCAGACCGTCAGTATTTAACCAAAGCTCATATATTGCTTAATGACTTTCCTATTCGTAACTTACATGAGATGGGGCTTCACTAAGCTGAGCAAGGGTAGCTATGACGTCAGTCAGGTAATAGAGGTAACTAAATTTGACCCACTTCGGAAGTATTTTACCCAAGCTGTTAGGATACATTAAAAGTATATAAAAATATATTGGCAAACGATTTAGCTGGTTGTAATTTCGTGGCAGATTTTTTTAATTTTTAAAAAGTCTGTCACAAAATTACAACCAGTTAAATCGTTCGACAATATCTTTTGGTAGCACTAAATATACTCTTTAATGTGTTCAAAAGGCAGCTTTGCCGAACTTGGTCAAATTTAGTTTGGTAAAGTTCTCGCCATTAGAAAAGAATCCACGGTGTCACCACTTCTGTCTCAGTTTCAACTATTATTAATTTTAAGCGATAGTTGATTGCAGTCTTTGTTTGTATGACGCTTGTATCATCTTTGTAACTGGTTTTTCGTCTATCTATCTTACCTAAGTGACGTCACAGCTACCCTTGTTCGTCTTAGTGAAGTCCCATCTTATGTAAGGTAGGTAAAGTAGAATTCAGTTGAAAAGAAGTCACAGGCGTCATAGAAATAAAAACGGCAATCAACTATTTCTTTCTACTAGCGTCGTTGAAATAGTGTGCTAGCAACAAAAAGTGGAATAATTTGAAAGTAAGACAGAACTGATGATCGCGTGTCTTTTTAAGTGCTGCTGCAGTCTATAGGAAAGTCATTGAGCAAAATATAAGTTTTGGTAACATACTGACGGTCTGCCATCCACTGGCTCTTAGACTACATCTTACGTTCTGGACTTCTAAAACGGTTTAAGACCGTTTACCCATGCATTTGGCTAATGCGCATTAAAGGGCTTGTGTAAATTTAGTATATATGAAATGTGTACAAATGATATTCCAAAACTATTATGGGGTCTCAACTATATTACGTGTTTTTTCTTTGATCACATATAGGTAGTAGTTTAATCTGCTTAAAGTATATAAATTTTTACATCCGATTATATTTAGAAAAATGTCTATTTCACTTTTGGCGGCCTTTTTAGATAAAAAATTTACCGATAATATAATTCCTACACTGTTAAATATTAGACGTTCGGTTTGCTTTAGACCCTTGCGTAAATATATACGGGGTGAAAACGAAATTGTCGCTCTACATTTTTGCCTAAAATTAGCTTTATTAATCTAAAATACAGGTTGTAAACAGTAGAGAAGAAAAAACACCAAATCCCTGAATAATTAGTGGATATATACATATATCGACAAAACTTCACCCTGTATAAAAACGATTTTTTGGGTCTTTTTTAAGGTGATAAATTTAATTTTTTAACAGTACCTTATTGTACATACTTATTAAAATTATTAATGAAAACAGTTTATGTTTATAGTCGTGAAATAATTAAATTTTAGATACGTGTAACTGAAAATATTATATATTCTTGTGTTACTTTATTTTTCGGTCAACCTTAGTTGTTTTTGTTAAAAACTTTCACTTAAATATGAGGTAAAACAATTTCACATGACTATATATGTAGTTGACATCATCCAACCGTCACGAATTGACATATTGTGGACCATAAGCTTTTAAAATTAAGCGAATTGGCAATGTTGCAATTGCAAATTAAGTGTATTATGACTAATATTAGTGTTGCAGTTAGTAGCGTATTTTTTAATAGTTTTTATGGTTTATTGGATAAATGCAATAAAAAATTAAAATATAGAGTAATAGTAGTAGCTGTTTAAATGTTTAACTGGTTGCGATCGTGGATTTCTTTAAAAATTCTGTAATGAAGCAAAATGGTCAACTCTTTGTTTGACCTCCGGACAGTGCGGAGGTGCGTAGAGGACTCCAAAGTTCTTCCCGGGGTGGTGGTTGGAGGTGCCGTACGGACGTTTTTACCTTTGGGGATCAAGGACAGATTCACGCTAAATTGACGGCGTCTTTCTTCTGGAGCTAAGCGCTGTGAGCGAAGATTCCTATAAGCCTGATGGTATCCTGTTTGGTAGTGAACACGAGGTATTTCTCAAATGGCGGAAATGGATGGGCGTGCCATGGGAACTGTCAGTAGTGAAAGTGAAGGTTATACGTAACACCAGTAGCGGCTCTTGGTTTGACAGCCTGGGAGCTATGAGCTCGTTTATCCAGATTTTCCGCCGACGAAGCTCTGGAAAGCATAGTCCGGAAGGGGGAGAGCTGGTGGATTGGACCTGAAGGAACCAAAACCAAGAAAAAGCAATAGCATAAAATAGAAGCAAAATGGTTTTGTTGTATTTAAGTGTCTAGCCAGAAGTAACCAGCACATTTTGTGTTTTGTATTGCATTTGTTTAATAAATCATAAAAAAAGTGTTTAAAAATACGATATTAACTGCAACAAGAGCAAGCAAAACTTGACTATAAAGTATCATTTTGCACTTAAGATAGTTCAAAATTATTCCGATGTTGGCGCTAACAACGTTGCCAAGTTGCTTAATTTTATAAGCTAAACCTGAACCAAGCTAAAAGGATGGTCAATTACTTAAAATCATTTAAAATGTTGAATCGGTATCATATGAATTTGAAATAGAAAAACAAACACGCAATCATTTTGTAAACGAAAAAGAAAATGGTAATTCGAGATCAGGGATAATTCAGAAGAAACAACCGTTTTTAAATTTTTCTTGAATTTTTAAAATATTGTATTGACAATACAATTAAAGTTGACCAAAAAAAATCAAAATTTAAAGTGAGTATATTTAAATAATGTTTCAAATATATGTAAATTTTTTACTAAAAATAATTTTTTGACTTTAAATAAGATTGGCATATTAAAAACAATTGGGTAAAGAAAAATCCCTTTAAAAGGAATGTGATATGATAGGAAAGTGTTGGTGCTAGAAGCAACCTATTTTGTGCAATATTAAGTTAACTACAATAATTCACTGTATTGGGTTTATTGATCGCTTTTAAGGAAGTTATTTTATTGTAAAATAGAGTCTGAACATATTTATTCATACATTTCTAGAGATATAATACCGATTTATCAAGCGAATATACAGGCTTTACTCATAGATTTTTTAAACGAAAAGCAAAACTATCCTCCTCTGTGGATAATAGAAAATACAGTGCAGTCCTATAAAAACGAGCCACTCCATATAATTCTGTTATTTGTACACGTATTAAAAAGAGTCCTGATTTTTTTTAGGGGGCACATTTTTGTGTCAAAATTTACTTGTCCAGAATTATCCCCTCATCCCACCAACACGAACTTCTAAAAGTTCCAATGGAAAAGGGCGTGAAGTGATACCTTGTCTTAAGAGTTTTAAATTTTTTCTTTAACAGACTCTCAGAACTTTTTAAAATGGTATAACTTAAAAAAAAATTTAATAGAAAATGTCATTCTAAGTACCATTACACACCATTTGCTAATTTTTACATATATACGTAAAATAGATGTATTTATTTATTTTACCTCATGCATGACACTCTAGATAAAAACAAAATATTTAGAGGTTAAATGTCAAAAAGAAGCAAATGACGTTTTACTGTACTTAAAATGACATCTAATAATATAAATAAAAAGATACCTGATGTCCAAAAATAAGAAAGTTATGGTTCGTTCTGGCTAAACTGGAAGTAACGGAAAACAACTGAATTCGTGACGATGCACATTTAAGTGATATACTTATGTACCAAATTTTATTTTGAATTTCTAAAAAATTAAAAAGAAATAAGGGTTACGGAGTCAAAGTTTTTAGAGTAAACTTTCTAACAAACCACTAAACCGAAAGAAACCAAAGTTTTTTTAAATTTGACACCCTTCAAGACAAGGTATTACTTCTTGACCCCTTTGCCTATTAGATCTTTGTGTCTTTTGAGTTGGTGGTGGAAGGGAATAACGCTGTACAAGTAAATTTTCACACAAAAATGTGCCCCCTAAAAATAAAAATTGATGTGTTTCAGGGTTATACCTGTACAAGTACCGAAATTGTACGAAGGCTCTTTTTAATTGGAATGCACTATACAGTGCTTGTTTATAGTCAGGACCCCCTCCTTTTTTGTCTAAAATTTGGTTCATGTTGTCTTACCAATGTCCTCAAATTTATGTGAAAAAATACCAAACATTTCAAAAGTTAGTAGGGGGGTCTTGAATGTAGACAGACACTGTATGTAAGAGTGGTAGATTGTTATATCTCTATGTTAAGAAAAACATAGGAAAACCAAAAAACATTAGGTGCATTTTATCTCCCAACGGATCTATTGTCCTGTATCGCATGCGACATCCTGGTAATGTCGCTTAATCCATATGATTTTTAAGCGACAATACATTGGTGTCTCATGCGACATATTGTATAAGTGTACTTTAATATTTTACTAATTTATTTGCTTGATAAGTCGTACAAAGAAAATGCAATTATAATTTGGTTTGTTATTAAAAAGGTTGCGGATGTTTTTGATATATACATTATATTATACAATTTTATTATATTATATATCGTCTTACGTGCTTTAAAATCGAACATTTTTTACATAGTTTTTTATGAATATACATTTAAATTATATTTAAAATAATCTTCTTCTGGCTGACAGAGCAGAATATTGGATCACGAGAACAGATCTTTGTTTACCTCATTAAATCTTAAGTTAAGGAAAATACTATAAAAAAGATTTGAAATCGTATATTTGCTCCCCAGTTTTAACATTTATAAATGTTTTATTTAATGGTATAATTTACGTGGGTATGAGGTAAACAAATTTGTGTTTAGCTGTGGATCTGATTTTCTGAAAATATAAGTAGGTATAAAAAAATTTGGATACGAAATTATTAATTATTATACCTATCGACTATAGCGGCATTAAAAATATTTTTTAACAAATCTATATGTAATATATATTTATGTGAAGTAAATTTTTGGAATTTTTTCCATTTTTAAACAGGACATAATAAAAAAAATAAGACACTTAATCTTTTAAAAATAATATTTCTGTATTAATTGGAAAATTAAAATATAAAAAATATTTTTAATGCTTAAGCAAAATTTAGCACAATTACTGAAAATTTAGTATGTAGTCTTGCCTAAACTTGAAATACTTTTCTTTTTCCTATTTAAATTTCACGGTAGATTTTTGAAATATTTTTTTATATCGAACGTATTCATTATTGGTATCTTTACCCAAAAATAAGCAAAAGCAAATATCGGTCATATTTTTGACATTCTAAAAGAATCAAGAATTGAAACCTTTTTTATCAAAGAAATATCGTGTTCGTCCTCTAAATTATAATAAATAGCCCAAGATCCGAACGAGAGACAACCTTTACTGATCTTATAGGATAAAAACTATTTTATATCAAGTTTAATATGTAAACGAGCTTGGATTGCCTTAAATAATATGGCTAAGGCTATCTTTAATTTTAAAAAAAATCTTAAAAAATAAATCACCCTATATATATTTTTTTAATATAACATTTTGATACATCTATTATTTTAAAATGCATAATTTATTAAATCATAACATTGGGTCATAAAAAATAGGCATTGATACTTTACAGGAAGTGTCAGAAATGTTGAAAATATTTTTTAAATTTATAGCTTATACTTTGGGCACTTATTGAGAAAAATACCTGGTTTAGAAAAGTCAGTGACTACGGTTACTGACTTTTTAAACCAATAAAATACATTTTTTATTCAAGTGTTTTTTCAATGTAAAGTACCCGAAGTATAGACCATAAGCTTTTAGGCATCCCCTTTGCGATACATTTATTTACATACCATATTTGGTAAAAAATTGTTTTTATCGGGTAAGCAGTGCGTGTTTTTAGCGGATGAAGGGCGCTGCTTATTCGGATTACATAATTAAACCTGTTTTTGCTATTCTCTCTATTCATCTTTCATGTGTTTTGTGTGTACAAAATTCGATTCTGTATATTGGGATCTTGTCTATTAATGAAGGAAGTGAATGTTAATAAAAATGCAAAAAAATACTTTGGTATTTCGTTATAATTAGGTTTTTAACACGTCATCTATATTTAAACCGCAGATTTTTGTAATAAGGATCTTAAAAACCGTAAAAATCCATACAAAACTTGAATAACTATCTCCACTCATAAAACGGATCTCAATATAGAGACTGAAATTGCGGACATAAATTTATATGACATAGCAACGTTACTTTTTTACTTTTGTGCCAACTATTCTATAAACTATTTCATCATTAATGCTCATTGATGGTTTTCTAAAAAATCATCTACTATATTTTTTTCTTGTTCAACTTAAATCATAAATAAGCTTGCCTGTTGTCTGGTATTCTTTAATGTTTATGGGATCGGGTGTGTGCAATTTTCAAGAATAGGTGGTTTAGACTTTTTATTCTAATTTTTATTAAACTTAAAGTCCCTTTACATGGCAGCAATTTTTATTGCCTGGATAAGCAATACTAGTTTATTTGGAACAGCTTATGCATTTCACGTTTCATTGCATTAAAAAATATTTCTGTGATTATTTATTTTCTAAGATTTTATAATAAAAGTAATTAATTTTAAAATGTATTCAATTTTTATTGCTTAGATATTTCACATAACTGCTCCGTGTAAAGTGGCTATTAATTATCTCAGTTTTCAGAGTAAAAGCGAAGCTGTTTTGGCATCTAAAATTTAACTGCAAATTATCAAATCATTTTTTAAAATGTGGTTTACAAAACATGAAGAACAACAAAATAGGCTTCTTTTCTTTCGAAAACTGACTAGTGCATATAGATTTTTATTTTTATTATTATTATTATGTACTACTCCCCATTGATGGTCGGTTGGTTTATATATGGGTGCCAAAAATCTTCTTTAAACTGAGATCAAGTACAATAAAATTAAAAGGTTTATAAAATAAAAATTACCACAGCTTATCGGAATAGTCAAAAGTAAAGATTTTTTATGCTGTTATTATGGCCTTTATGGGATATACAGTGTGTCTAGTTAATTTCGAACCATATTAAAAACTTTTTTATTAATAATTTTACTACAACAGTCTAAAACTCAAAATGTAATCATCAGATGTTTTTTTATTGTTGTACTAGGTATCTCGAAAAATATGAATTTTGCTAAAGAGGAAAGTACCTTTATTTTTTATAATATCGTAAAAACCTATAGAGAAGATATTTAGAATATCTTTAAAATATGCAGACTTGTTAATTAAAAGCAAAAATTGCATATTTTAAAGTTATTTATAATCTTTAACATTCTTTTTTATAAAATTTTTCGATTTTGTAAAAAATGAAAGTATACTCCCCTTGAGCAAAATTTCTATTTTTCAGAACCTCTTCAATTTTACATTGTAACTTTTAGACCATGCAGAACTTTTTATAAAGAATAACTTTTTTCTTTTAAAATTACATTTTGGGTTTTAGACATGTAAAATTATTAATAAAAAGTTTTCCATATGGTGCGAACTTAGACTAGACACACTGTAAAACATTTATTCGGTATTTTTTCTGAACAAGTTAAAAACTATAACCACAACGAAAGCTTTTAACATAAAGTTTTTTACCTATATAAATACTAAGAAATACTACTACTACTTTGTTACTTAAACTGAGTTAAGTTTATATTAATTAGTGTTTGAATTTATAATATTGAATCATATAGTCTAAGATAACGAATTATTTGAATTCTTTTGAAGCATTTATGTATTTTATTATTTTTATTAAAAATGGTGTGTTTCAAATATAGAATTTTTATTTAAACCTTAAAAAACCCCAATAAGAGCTTTATTAACTATAAACAGCGTTTATTGGTTTTTGTAATTTTTACACTTACATCATTTGGGCAAAATTCCCAGTTAATAAGAATAAAAAATTGTTTCAGGTATTTAATTGCTTAACATACAATTTTATAAATATCTTTTTTCTAATTGTCCTTGTAAAAATTACAAAAGGGATTTAAATGTTAAATAATTTTAAAAAGTAGTGGTTAAATGAACTAGTGAATAAAAAATAAATTTATTTAATAAATCCGACATATCCCAAAAATGAAGAGTTTTTACACCAGCAATCATAAAGTAGGTATGTATTATTGGAAAAGTTTTTAACCGAGTCTTAAGCAATTTTTGGGTAAGATATTTGGTCGGTAACACTAAATAAAAATAATATTTTAAGGTAATTATCCTGCTTTTTAAAGTTAGGCAATATTTATCAGTAATTTCTTTTTCATATTTGTGGAATATACAGGGTGTCCAACAATTAATGGTACACGGAGAAACCACAGGTTTTTATGACAAAATATTAAGCCGCGTCCAGACTTGCAATAATTCGCCAAACATCCGTCCAAACTAATTAACCAGTTTACGCACTCCTTTGACGTCGAAAAATAGACAAGCTCTGAATCACCGGTAAATCATTCGCCAAGCCCTTGAAACGATGTAAATTCTATCCACGTCCGCGCCGTATGCGGCGCGGATTGCTTACTGCGAATTGTTGCAAGTCTGAACGCGGCTTTAGGACTTAACTAAACGTACCTTTGTTCAAAAGTTGATACTAAGGAAGATACAGGGTGTGAAAGTAAAAAGAAATATTTTTAAATTATTTCGATAATATCGTCGCGTTTCGACAACTGTTGCGGCTGACCTTCGTAAAAGCTAAAAGTTTGTCAGCGCATGCTCACAACATAGGTAGAAGCAATGGTAGACTATGAAGTGTGTCTTAAAGTGACTTTGACAGGTACATACTAGGTACCAAAGGTTAATGAATTAAAACGTAATTTTCGTCATTTTGTAATAGCTGAATTTTATATATCTTACTTGGGTACCTATTAGAGGATATTTTCTCAGTCGCTAGACAGTTTGGACAGTTCCAATCCTTTGGCAGACAAAGATTTTGGGATGCCCATTGATACACTGTAACCCTTACGATTTTCGGCACGATGTTTAAAAATTTCATGTAAAACATTGTCCGAGAAAAAACAACGACAGTACGCCCAGTCCGACATCCGAAACATCTGACATTCACAGGCGCCGCTTCCATATATAGCGGTATGAATATTCGTGGTAGACTCGTCAAGAGAAACCCCTTAAAAAGGTTTTAAAAGTGTTGTTATCATGAAGTCCATTTCATTACTGGCCCAGGGACTATTTACACCTGTCTGGGTATTCCTGCAGGTCTTTGTTAAACCTGCAGCACTGCTTCAAGTATACAGGGTGTCCAGTAACTTAACCGACAAACTTTAAGGGTGAAAAATAGGAAAAATAATCATATGAACATATGGCCTAAACGTCTTAGTCTCTGAACTACGGAGTGTTAAAAATTATAAAAAAAATATTGGTTTTTATAATAGCTTTTGTAATAATTCAGAAAATTTTAAAAGTTTGGGGGACGCCTGCTATGCGTTAGAATACCTTTTTTAACATACAAGAAAAAAATAATTTTTACCAGTGTCGTTCATAAGGGGTTTAAATTAAATATTTTTAATTCACATTTTTTTATATTTTATAAACTAAGAAGTTTGAAACATATGTTCATATGAAGTTTTTTTAATTTTCATTGTAGGATCGCTCCTGTATATTGTGATACGATTAAAAATTATAAATTTTTGTGCTAAAAAGCATTTGGCATATCCAAAAATTGCTTAAACTCATGGTAGCTTCCAAGTACACCTTTTACCATATTTTCTTCCCAAATCTAATCACAGTTTTTGTTACAGACGTGAAATGCTACAAGGTCTCCCAGCTTTTCGAGCGGGTGGGAACTATGGACGAACGAAGACGGTGTGTATTGTGTGGAAAAATTGTAAGTAACACTAGGAATCACTATTACGTACACTTTCCGGGTCAGTATACGTGTACACACTGTCCGGCAGTGTACACTCGGAGTGATACACTTTTGTTGCACATGAGAACGAAACATCCTACGGTCGCTTAGCTAATGTGTTTCTAGGGTAAGGTAGAATAAAGAAACAATAATAAAAGTTTGTAAACAAATGGGGTTACGTAGTGATATTGTGTGCTTGTCACTGTTTTGTATTGCACTGGATCTTTGAGTGAAAGGAAAACATTTATCTTATCTGCGTTTTCATAACACCACATAAGAAACGCACCTGAATTAACAAATTTTGATAAACCCATCTACCGATATCATATCAAGCGCTTTTTACGTGTAAGAAATTAGTTATTTTTTTAAAAATACGTCAGCCACTGTGTAAGTTTTTGAGATAATCTAAATTTTATGAAGCTTTAAGAATTTAGCTGGATTTTTTCAGTAGATATCAAACCGTGTTTGAGCGTAATTTTTAAAGTTATAAGTAGTGACCTACTGAAACAGGATTTTTATCCAAAACCTAATTTGACAAAAATTGTAAATCATGTATGTTATACTGTTCGCCCAGCGAGACTACCTGAATACCAAAAATGCTAAATGCTGTTGGTTTTAAGATTTATTTTACACCAACTTATTTGTTATTTTTGATTTCTTAAAGTGATTTTATTATATCGCATGTTACATTATTTTCTTAAAAGGACCAAATATAGTATGTTATATGAATTAATATGTATATCGCCCCATGATACAAAGATTACAAGAAGGTAGGATCCACAGCGATTCCAAATCGCTTCGCTTTGCGCATGACGTAGCAATGTGACTTTTTTGGCGCAATATTTAAATTTATGTCCAAAGAAAGCCTGAAATGTTTGTGAATTGCAGTCATTTTTTTAAATATGGGGACGAGTATAGAGAAATATCTTTCTAGAATATAATTACTGTTAATCTAAGAATATAATATTTGATGTTAACAAGCTTAAGATGTTAATTTGTGCATAAACGGAACTTCGCATTAAACCACTATTTAAAGCACCTAAAAACAAATTTTCTTATACCTAACTAGTTTTAAAGTCACAAAACTGCCAAAAAGCAATGTAAAAAGGCAAACTAGACATCTAAAGACACGAAAACAAACGTATGGTTTCAACTTTGTTTACAAATTAGTCGCATTACTACGTCAGAGACGGTGGTCACGTGATAAACGTCATGCGCAAGATCCTACCTTTTGTATTTGTTGTATCATGATATCGCCCCAACATATTTCTGCACTTTCAATAGTTTGGCAACAATGCCTTTCTACAAACAGAGAGTCTTTCACGGATTGGTGGCCGTCGAGACGACCCTTCAAAGCATCATTGAATAATATTCGAAGATGACGATAGTAATGAATTTTTCCCCTGTTCCTTCAGACGTCCTAGTTACATACAGTGGGCGAACAGTATACTATTTATCATAGAAATTGCAACACCTAGAAATAATTTATCAACTTTAACCAAAGGTGATTTACGCATTCAATTTTTTAGCAATAAAAATAGTTTGAAGAGTGGAATTTGCTAGTGTTTTCCCACAAATCCCGATTCTGCTTAGAGATGCACGATGAGCGACAACGACTCAAATTGCTTCGTGACATAGAAAAAATTGGCATATTCGTTTAAGCGACACTGAAGGTGTTATGATATGGTGGCCATATGCGTTGTACGTCACATGGTAACAACTAACTTCTATACCTTATGTCCAGCGTTTTGATAATGTCTTATTTTAACAGGATAATGCACGAACCCATATTGCTCGTCTAACTATGATTTATCTAGAGCCACATAATGTGTACATTCTTTCTTGGCCTCCACGTTATCCAAATCTTTTGTCGATAGAACACGTATGAGACATAGTAGGACAAAGCCTTAGGAGACTGTCTAACCAACCACATACTTCAGCAGAGTTAAGAGGGTATTCTAGTCTAGAGACTTGGTTAATTAGAACTAGGTATATCGTGGTGACCGTATGGAATAAAGTAATTTTTCGACAAAAGCCCGTTTAAAGTATTACGTTTAGTTTCAGGCAGCGTAACTGATAGAATAGTACGTATAACATACGTTCTCTTAATCAGCTATCACAACGTCATACATGATGTAGGAACTTCAAGTATTGTCGAAAGAAGGAGAAAGAGTTATGGTAGGTTTAAATCTGACATTTATTACATGATATGTATGTCAGACATAAATTCTGGCTAATGTAAATAATATAAAATGTCCATAGAATTTCTGTCTGACATAAATATTACGCAATAAATGTCAGGTCTAAACCTACCTTTATTCATACGGATAGACCGCCTTCCAATCTCCTACTTTTAGAGTCATACGCTTAAACTGGTGTAACTGCCACGTCACTAAAACTACTGTAACTTTGAAAATTATTTGAATTTTGAAAAATCCTTTTAGGTAGGTATTCTTGAATACCTAAGCTATAGAATTATATATAAAAAATAGTATTCTTTTTAATTTCTAGACTAGAATACCCCTTAAGGAATGAAAGTTATGTTCGTGTGACCCAATTTCCTAAGGCGACATCTTAATTAGGAGCATGCCTAGATGCTCTGTTGTGTGTTAAATCGCTTGGTATGTGTTAATTATTAAAATTTTAAAAACTTCCCTTGTGTTGTTTTACGCATTTACTTATAGAAAATATGATGGGTATATGAAATAGAACAAAATTTGGTTAAGTTTGATAAATTATTTCTAGTATTGCAATTTTTATTAGATAGTATATTAACATTAACAACTTATCAATAAATCAAAAAATCTTATTTTTAAATGTCGGATATTATGTTCTTATCCTAAAGTTGTTGTTTAATTATCTTGCATATAAAAAAATATATATCTTTGCTTTTAGATGACGTAATTTATAAAATTTTAATTGTTTTTTTATCCACTAAATTTGTTGTGCGTCTTCCAGTTAAAAAGTATCTTAATATGAACAATACCTGCGGAATCCGTTGTTTACAAACTATTGTTATATCACTAATAATAATATATATTTATTTTTGCAAAAAATAGATTAGTTTTGTAAAAGTTTGAAAAAGTAAAACACAATTTTAATTTTTTCAAATAAATTATGTTGATTGGTTGTAGTAGCTGATAAGACTTAATATCAAGTCATGATAATTACAATATAAAAGTTTGGGCATAAAAAGGCACTGGAATTCAAATCTGGCGAGTAGTTAGTCCTGATAAAGAAGGGTCCGTTTATTTATCAAACAAATAATTTGTGTATTAACGACAATAAACACTCGTGGCACTATTTTTTTGTCTAAGCAATAAATAAATGATTGCGTGCGCATCTCAAAAAATAAGTGTTGCCTCAACTTGATTCCGATTTTACTATACGCTGATTGTAATAAAAAAAAGCACCATAAAAGCCTCAAGGTTTGGCATACAGTTAGATTTAGGTATAATTTATCCAGGTTATTTTCCGATTAACTTCTGATCCGTGGGAGGAAGAGTCAAGTATAGATTTATCCCCACCCACCGCGTTTTATGATCGTGATGGTAATGCATTTGTGGCTGGCAATTTGTTTCTCATATTTTTAGTTCTGCTGTTCCAGTTATTATTATTTTTTAATATTTATTGGATAAATGCAACGAAAAAAAATGTCAGTCTACAATTTGTGTTAAGTGGCTTAGTGGTTGTCATCGTGGATTTCATTAAAACTTCTGCATTAAAAAAAATGTACTAAGTCGGTAATGTTTGTCTGCAATTTTAGTGTAAGTAACTAAGAACGTTTTATCGTTGTTTAAATATCAACTTACCACTTTTTCCAAAATCCCACATCAAATAATATCATTTACATTTCAACTAGAGTCCGACCAAAACTGTTTTTCCGGCCGAAACCGCAACCGAAATTTCGGCCATGGCTTTAGTTTTGGCCAAAACCGAAACCGAAATTCACGTGGTCAAGTATAAAATACCTCAAAATACTGAAATTTGGGGCGTATATAAACTTTTTTGATGGGAGGGATCCAGAAAATTTTGGTGAGCAAAAAAGGGTCCTCGCTTTTGAAAACCATACCATTTTAATCATTTATATAATTTTTTAAATTAAGATAGCGTTGCCGCGAGAAACGAAGTCAGGCGAGCGCACGTCAAATTCTATAATTACCGCCGAAACTGGCCAAAACCAAAAACGAAATTTCGGTCGGACACAACTTTCAACTTTTCTGCTTCAGCTATATTTCTAGATGCATTTAAGTACTGATATACGTTTAACAGGGTCAAAGACTAGACAAAATACCACTAAAAGCAGTAACAGAAACAACATAAAGTTAACGAAAACTGTTTATAACAAAATTACAGGACCGAAACAAAGCAAAAATGAAAGCAAACTGTTGCTTGCTTGTCTGTGTTTATGGCTTTGCTGCAAGGCAATCGCCAAAGAAAACTGTTATGCCGACAAAGGTACAGAAAACATAACCCCATTCTTTCGTGGCTTTTAGAAAGTCAGTCTGAAAGTTTCCTATCTTCCTCTGGTGCCCCGAGGAAGATAGGAAATTCACTGCTAAATTGAAAAGGCATCTTTTTTGGGGCTAGGCGCTGTGAGTGAAGATTCCTATAACCTGATGTTTTTCCGTTTGGCGTACTGCACGAGGTATTCTTCAATGGCGGAGAATGGAGGCGGGCGCTGCGGGTGACGTCAGTACTGAAAGAAACCGGTTATGCGCAATACCAGTAGCAGCTCTTGGGAAGATGGCCGCAATTTATGCATTTCATAGCTTCGTTATTGACATGTGCTAGGAACTTCTGGGAGCTACAAAGCTCGACTATCCAGAAGTTCCAACGACAAAGTCCTGGAAAACTTATAAGCGACATCGCTTATATGATCGGAAGGGAGAGAGCTGGCGATTCACTAGCATGAAAGCCATAATCAAGCAAGCAAGCAGTCTGAATGCTTCAATTGTTAGACTTTTTGTCCCATTTAGGTTTTTAGACGATAATGCACAATTGTTTTCTAAAATGTAATGTGTTGTTTTTAAAAGTGCCTTTTTCTAGCCGAGACGCAAACCAAAAATAGATACCCATTTATATCAGTTGATTGACCAAATTGCAAGATTGTGCTTCCTAATCTAAATTGCGTATAAGTTTTTCTTATTAGAGCGTTTTTAAAAGTATTCTAATATTTATTTTTTAGAACATTTAGAAATTTAAATATTTTTTACAAAACTAGTCTGTTGTGTAATGCTCATGTGTCAAAACAAAAAGTGTTCATTTATTTCACATTTAGCAGTGGATCGTTAACCTAAGTTATACTTTTTGCAAGTACATAGAAAAGGCCATATTTATGTTAAGTGCAATTTTTTCCTAGTCTAATATATGCAGAGAACTAATATGTCTGATTGTAAAGATAGCCAAATTATTATTACTAATCCTTAAAAAAATACTCGCTGTTTTGCTAAAAATAGCAAAGAGTAATCTTTTTTATGCATATTGTACATATAACATAAGATTAACTAGATATAAAGTTTTAACTCTCAACTAGTTTTTAACTTATTCTGTGTCAATTCTAATTCTATATAGATAAACATATTATTGTAAATGTAGATTTATATAAATATTCGACTGAAAATGGGTATATAATAGTAACAATGCACCTATTTTTTCAATAAGGTTAGTAAAATCGTTATTTTTATATTTACTATTTACTATACAGCACGACATATTAATGTGAAAGACATATTAAAGGTACCATATACATTCTGGAAATCCTTTGAGAAAAAGAAGTGCTGGGCATGCGTTTAAGAGTTAATACTTGATGCCATAAATATTTTATTTGCTTACAGTCTAAGTTTGTTAAGTTTTTTCGTGCATTAAATTAAATTACACTGTAACTTTATAGATCAAAAAAGAGTTAACTACACCTATTTTTTTACCGATATTATTATTTTACCCATACTTGACCGGACTAATACACTTATATTTACCAGACACTGACTGTTTAAGCGGTAGGCTATTGTAAGTGATTTAAATTGTTTTGGCCACATTCGTGCTTTCAAGATACTGGGCCGGACTGGCAAAATGCGATTATGTGAAATTTAAAGTAATTATTTTAGTTGTAACTTATTTCTACTGAATACGTAATTGATATCTTGTTTTTTAGTTGCTTGTACTTATTTTAAAAAGCAATTTGTAAATATAAGAAGATACCCGCATCACGCGATCTGCGCAGTTTTTTTTTCCAAACGATTTCGGGATTGCGAATGTGGTACCTTGACTACTAAATATTTTAAGCAATCGCATTTTATACATTACTACTAAAATGATCAAAATTACAAATTATGTCTTGATTTTATGTCTTTTCATGTAATAGCTGCTTGTTACTATTTACCATTGTAAATATTTTTAAAAAATATTTAATTTTGAATTTGTTATTGCAAGACGAAATGTTTTATATGAACAATAACACAGTGTATCCCAGGACAGGTGTTACAACAAGACAATATAGACTAAAAATGTCTAAATATTTAAACGGCCTTTTGGGAAAACTGGTCAGATGATCCAAAACTAAAAGTTTCAAAATTTTACTTCGACTGATAACTGAACATACTGAACAAGGCGAGTTATAATTATAAATATGAAAATACTTCAATATTTAAAAATAAATTAAAATTATACGGAAATTGTTGTAAAAAATTGTATTTAATGGCCAAATTGAAAGTACGGTAGTTCTAGTTACAAAAACACGTTTTTTTTTCTGTAAATTTACATCTGACAATAAAGAAAATATTTATAGATATTAAGCAGTTACTTTTGCATATAAACAAACTTTTACAATTATTCGATAATTAAAAAAAAATAAATCCACTTTTTCAAGTATTTCAAAAATTGACATGGTTTTTATTTTTGCTCCAAGTTTAAACTTTGACATTAAATACAATTCTCTACAATATTTACTTATATATTTTTGGCCTATTTTTAAAATAAAAAAACTTACTCTTTTTATAGTTATATGTTCCCCTGCATATTGGTGATTGCAGTATTATATTTTATTTCTTAGTTTTGGATCACGCGTCCATTTTTCCTAGTGGTTTTCAAAAATTCAAGAAAATTTTGGCCCATCCTCTTGTAACACCTATTCTGGCTCACACTGTACATATATTGTTTGAGAAATAGGCAAAAGTAAATCATAATTATATGGAAATACGTTAATTATCAAAAAGTTCAATAAAACTACAAATGATCGTCACGTAGAGAATATGCGCCATTTATGTATGGAATTTTTGCAGTAAACATTCTTTAAATTTTAAACTATTACTGATATATTTGTGCATCAAGTATTATTTTCTGTAAACTTGTAAAACGTATTTCCATATCTTTATAAAATTATTTATTATTTTAAAAATGCATTCAATTATTAGGTACTGTGTGGAGCAAGAACAATTAAATATATTTAAATACAAAAAGATGTTTTTAAAAGTTTTCACTATTTTAAATAGATGATGTTGCTATAAAGTTAAATTTTAAAAAAAACTTCTTCGAAAGGTTTTATGGGTTCATCGAGTACCTAGATGTTAAAAATGATCATCGATACTTTTTAGTGCAGTTTTACTGTTTTTATTTAGCCATATATGGTAGTTAAATGAGAGTTTATTATTGTGACCAAATTTTTGTGTGCCATACCATAATATACTGTATATAAAAATATATTTTTAGACGTAAGAATCATATAGCTTATAAGCCAGTAATAAAATGAACGGCAGTTACCTATTCCTATTATTATTATTATTATTATTATTATTTAATAAATGTACTGGGGGTGCCAAATTCTACGCTCATATTTTGGGAAATTAAAGATATTTAAGGATTTTTATATTGGGACAAAGTTTTTGAAGCTTTTATTTTGCGAAAGTCTAAATTTGAACAATAAACCATCTATTTTATCATATAGTTATCAAGGTCCTAATAGCAGGGTCTGAATTTGGCAAACCCTATAAATTTATTGAGTTGATGGGTATAAAATAATTTACTTTTACAAAGATATGTATGTAATTGTTGCCAAAGAATGTTTACAATATTTGCTGTACTGATTTAACTAAAAAGACATGATACTATCATCAGAAAGATCAACTCACTTTATTTAAAACCTACAGATGATAAACCATCATCAGCTTGACTTTAGAATTGTACTAACTTGTGCTTACCGTGTTATTCGGGGTACATTATAATATTTGGGATAGTAGGTAACTCAGCAATCTATATAGCCGATTAAGCAAACAATTGTACATTTTTAAAATTAGCCAATAGATGGAGGCTTCTACCAGCACCGCAGTTAAAGGTACACATCTGATTACCGAGGCAAGTAGAATCTAAAAAATTCTAAAGTCAAGTGGGCAATGGGTTAAATACGTATTTTAAGCAATGCGTAGTAGACGAAAATTACGAAATAACGTCGAGTCAAAAAGATATGCGTGACTTTTTTTTGTACAGGGTGTAATAAATTAGATTACAAATATTTTAATAGGTTTTACGATATTTATAAAATTTGCATTCTGTTGATAATAGTATCGTGTCACAAGGGTGAACAACTAGTCAAAAACGAGTAACCAAAGAGATGCCAAAAGTACAATGTTCTAATATTTTTTAATTAATTTGGAGTTTACGCCATAAGAACAACAGCTTTTTACCATAAACTACCAAAAAACTACAGATTAATGTTGTTGGTTTTGTGCCCTTTCAAGAACTAATAAAACAAATTAGAATTTATTTTTCATCAAACTTTACTCGTTAATACTTCTGTATTAGACTATCAAGAGAAATTATACAGTTAAAATAAATATGACCAAAAAAGTAAATAAAAAAAACAATACTTATCTCTCCACTTTTTTCTTTTATATCCTCTTCTATAAACTTTAAAGATGCATAAACCAAAATTAGCCTTTTTTATAATAGTTCATCACGCATACCTAAGTAGGCTGTGTTTTTCGGTACGTAAGCTCCAAATTGAATGCATATACTGAGTAATTTTAACTAGTCATCGTTTGTTTCCTACAATACCTATTTTGTGCAATATTTTTGTTACCAACAGCCCCGCAAGTTTTATTATATTTGTTTTTTTATTAAGCACTAAATAAATTTAAAATACATTGGGCGCATACAAGTGTCAAACTTTCAAATTAAAGTTATATTATTGGTTTAATTTGACAATTTTGACACTTGCGGTACTTAGCGACAAAGCGGCTTAGACTTCCTGAATGCGCCCATCGCTGAGTACATAATACGTCTATACTTTGGGCACACATATTGATAATGAATAAAGTTCTCGCCAGTAGAGAAGATGCCACGGCGTCACCACTTTTGTCTTACTTTCAATTATTCTCCTTTTTGTTGCTTGCACACGATGTAAACAACGCGTTTAGACAGAGATAGTTGATTGCCGTCTTTATTTGTATGACGCTTGTGGCATCTTTGTAACTGGTTTTTAGTCTATCTAGTAAGTAACTACTGTTACTGACTTTTTAAACCAACAAAATAGATTTTTATTGTGGTAACTAGGGTTAATGACTCTTTAAACCAATATAATACATTTTTGTTCTGGTATATTTCTCAGTTTGTAGTGCCCTAAGTAAAGTTGGTTTTAAATGGCTTCCACAAGATACACTAGTTTTACTAGATTCAGGCCATCAGATTGTACTGTGTGGATGTAATGGATTGAAATTAAGCAATTCAATGTGGATTCTCGAAACGGCTCGACTTGATCAAGACCTTGGTTGGAGCAGTGGTGTATCGGGGCCCGGGCGGGGAGGGGGATTGTTAATAGGGCCCCTTATTTTATAGTAGTTACGTTTGTTGCATAAATATTTTTGAAAAAAATATCTTCAGATATAAAGAGGACCTGGGTAGAAATGTAAGTGGGGCCCCTAACCCCCAGTTCTTACTTTTATTGCATACACATTTTTGACAACCAAAAATGAAAGACTTTTGGGTTAAAAGGAGATCACGTTTTTTTTTTTTTTTCGTACAGTACGATCTTTTGAAAAACTCGGGGGACCCCTTTTTTCCTTTTCGGGGATCTTTTTCTACCGGGGGCCGGGGCTGCCCGTCCCCCCTCGGCACGTGGGTTAGAGTCGAAGCTACTTGACCAATTTCAACGTTAGTCTCCCATTAAAAAGTTCATCAACCCAAGCAACAAGATTCCTTAATAAAAAGTTATTAATATTACCAAATTAGTGCTTTTAACATTAATCTTTAAATCGCAGATTTTATTGTATTGCACAACAATTGCCGCTTAGATTTTAATGAAAATGGTGTAAACGGAATTAAAAAAAAAAAAAAAAATAAACATTGTGGCTAATTAAAATTCGACCTTTACAGTTTGTGATAAAGTAATTAAATAATTGAGATATGCCATGTGACTGACGTGTGGCAACGCCGCCAAAAGGGTATGATACGCGCGAAATTGAATCATCCTTCGAATGCGGAATTTTGGGGAAATCGGATTTATACATGGTGTCCAGTAACTCAACCGACAAACTTGAAGAGGTAAATGAAAATTAGGAAAAGAACTTTTTATGAACATATGTCCTAACCATCTTAGTTTTTGATCTACGGGATGTTAAAAATTTTAAAACAATATTGTTCCTTTTATAATAACTATACCAATTCAGATATTTTTAAAAGATTTGAGGGACGCTTCCTATGTATCAAAAGACATTTTTGTCATAGGGAAAAAAATTACCAGTGTCATCTATAAAGGGTTTAAGGTAAATATTTTGTAAGAAAAAAATGGTACGCCACTGCATTTTTCTTAAATAAAAATATTTGTTAAGCTTCCCATTTAGTTTTAAGCAAATTTGATTTCTCAACTTTTTTTATTTGATGTACGGTTTTCACGTAAATAAATAAAAACCATTTTTAGGCATTGGACGGATAAATCAGTGTATCGTGTGGAAGTCGTCTAAGTCAGACCAACCTGCAGATCGAATGACAAACAGACGCGTTTGACGGATTGGTCTAAGATTCCATTACGCGTTTATGTTTTTATTTTTATTTTTTTTAGATTTATTTAAATCAACGGTCTCATACAATGCTCGTTAAAACACCCCTATTTTATTTTATACAAAGAACCCCCAGTTGTTTGGGATTCTACGAAAAATAATTTACAAGATGTTTATTATCTATTATATTTTGTTTTTTAAATACGAAAGAAGCTAAGAATATTAGCCGAATCATTTGTTGTTGATCACCACATATATAAGTAGAAGGAATCAGATTTTCTTATTTAATTTATACATTGCATGTTGTAAAACAAACGTGTATTGTTTTTGTACTACCTAAAATTAATAGTTTTAAATCTTTACATCCTTAAGTTTTATGGAGACCACAAAGTGTATACAAAAATTCTTGCTATTAGTTTTATGACACAAATTTCTAGTCACAGTCTGGGAAAACTTTAAAGTATAAAATGTGTTGGTTTTATGGGAGGTACTTTACCACAATTTTTGATGTTTAACAAATGTAATAGTTAGGGATCCCTGGACTGTTTTTACCAGTCATTACTAACAAGTTAATTTTTCGTGAGGACTCTTTGTTTGACCTCCGGACAGTGCGGACGTGCGTAGAGGACTAAAAAGTCACAAGACGTTTTTACCTCCGGGGATCAAAGAAAGATTCACGCTAAATTGACGGCGCATCTTTCTTCTGGTGCTAAGCGCTGTGAGCGAAGATTCCTATAAGCTAATGGTATCTTGTTTGGTAGTGAACATAGATGGGCGTGTCATGGGAACTATCAGAAGTGAAAGTGAAGGTTATACGTAACACCAGTAGCAGCTCTTGGTTTGACAACCGACAATTTATGCATTGCATCGATTGTAGAGCACTGATCTAGATGGATTGCCAATGTTATAACCTGCGCGAAACAAAAGTTACATTTCATGGGCGAAAAAACCGGTTTGTGCGCAAGCCAGTTGAGGGTAAACGCACCCGGCACCAAACAAACTATCCGCATTATAGAAAAGAATTTGTTGACGGCGTCCTAGTTTTCTGTTCGAAGCGGAAGCTAATGAGAGTTACGGTCAGACCGCGGACGAAGGGTACGGGGTGCCGGTGTTTGTATTTTGCCACGGCTTTTAAGTGCGCATGTTCGTCGTAAAAATCCGAAAAATGCATCTTGCCACTGCGCATCTAAATGTAGGTTATCTATGTTGTAGAGTTAATTTGTTTTCTTTTTGGAATTTCTGGGGGCTACGAGCTCGATTATCCAGATTTTCCGCCGACGAAGCCCTGGAAAGAATAGTCCGGAAGGAGGAGAACTGGTGGATTGGAAATGAAGGGACCGAAACCAAGAAAAAACAATAGGATAGAATTAAAAAAATTCGTGAGTAGTTTATTTTGACGAGACGCCCAACGTTTTTACTTACAACAATTTTCGTTGGTGGTAGCTTACACGGGTTGCAGGAAATAAATGTGTTGATTATGAAAAATTTTTGTCCCACAAAATGTAAGATTTCATCAAAGAGTCCCCTATCACCAACATGTTTGATTAACGATGTCGTGAAAAATAACTACTAACCAGCTGATTTTTTTTGTTAATTAAATAATATTTATATAATTGAACGCCCATATTGTCCTACAAATTGCGTGGTCGTTTGATATTCATAAAATCAACATATTTAATCCCTGTTACCTCTGTATGCACTACCAACGAAAATTGTTGTAAGGAAAAAGTTGGGCGTCTCGTAAAAATGAAGCTACTCACGAAAAATTAGCTTGTTAGATGACTTGAAAAAATGGTCCAGGGATCCCTAACTATAAGTTTTTTGAGGAAAAATGTATTTATTAAAACTATTTCTATTTTCCATCAGTGACTTCAGAAAAATAAAATGTACAGTTGATATTATTTTTTTCTTTATTTTTTGGGGTAATATCTATATTTTGCGATCAGATTGTATATGTTTTATGTTTGTTGACTATATGGCAGGACTTTTTGTGACATTTTATTTATCTTTTATTTATTTTTTTTTTGTGGTTCTGGAATAAGTGCAAACGCTGTTTATAGTATATTTTCTAAAATTAGATTTTTAAGAATCCAGGGTATGTATTAATGTATGTATATTAATTTTTTCTGTATTTATGTTTAAATAAATAAGATAAATCCAATATCCGAGTTTAATTAATTATTTTTTTATTAATTAATTTACCCTTGATGTTAGTTATGCACTCAACTTCACGCCAAGTGCGATACTCTGTGTGTAACGAGGAACAGATATTCGTCCGCGCAAGGGTTGAATTTAAAAAACAATATTGACTTTTTTTATCTTAAAGCTGATAACAACCTACCAGTGGCGTGCGGGCCATGGAAGCTAGGGAAGCAGTACTTTCTAAACAAAAGTACCTAACACCATTCTCTAAAATATAATTTTTTAAGATTTTGATTAAGCTAAATTAAAAACGTTAAAAATATCCTAATTATCAAGGTACAATAGATTTTTTTGCGTGTTTTCGTGTTTATCGAGGTGCCGGAGGTTATTAAACTCTCTGTTTCACCTGCAGCCTGCTGCCTGATCAGTCGCGTGCTTTAATGGGGCTAGGAAGCTGTTGTCGGAGCAGCTTTGTTTTTACTTAGATTAGATTAGATTAGAGTGTGGATTATATAACCTATAACACTGCAACCTGCTCAGGTTTATTGTGTATCCTTCATCCCTATGTTAGAGCACACTATCCAAGCCGGTCTTTTTAATCAGACTCTACAAGCCTGAAACCGACTTCTTGGTAAATCTTGCCGCTTTAGGGTTTCTTCACCCAGACTTGCAAATCGCAGTCGACAAAGGGCTCCACAGTAGCACCATATGTGTTTTGCGGTTTCTTCCTCCTTCTGGCAGAACCTACATAGGTTTTCTTCTGCCAAGCCCTATGGTGTCCAGGTGTTTGTTTAGTCTGCAATGACCTGTAGTTAATCCATTATAATTCTTCCTGCCTTCCGGTTGTAATTCAGAAGGCCTTTCGTAAATTCTGGCAAGTAAGCCTTAATGAATATTTTCGCTTGACGCTGTCCTGG
This sequence comes from Listronotus bonariensis, assembly GCA_014170235.1. Lineage (NCBI taxonomy): Eukaryota > Metazoa > Arthropoda > Insecta > Coleoptera > Curculionidae > Listronotus > Listronotus bonariensis. The sequence goes on along the minus strand of JACEGR010003767.1, from coordinate 32,448 downwards.
TGTTCTCAACCACCAGTCTTGGGATTTCCTTATAATCCATGATCTAAAGCCGCGTACAGATCTATACACGCATATGTTGAGCGAAGACACATAGACATGCATGTGCAAGTTAGCACGTCGCTATCGTGGCTTCCCGCCGCATGCGATGCTACTCGCGAATGACTTGAGCATGCACGTCTCGAGCCAGCCTGGTGTCGGTTTTTTCGAACGAATTAAAGAAACATGCGTATGTGTTCGCACTTAGTTTGGACAGTTTTATTCGTCTATTGTTTTATTCGCTCGGATGTTGGCAGTTATGTTAAATGAAATGTATGCTTTCGGCGCTCTTGCTGAAGTACCGTCAGCACGCACGCATATGTAGAATTAAAAATTTCAACGAATGATCTGAGCGCGCACGGCTTCAGGACGAATGCGTATGTGTAGCTTCTCAGCGTATGCGTGTGCAGATCTGTATGCGGCTTAATAGATGACCTTACTTGGCATGATGGAATACCACAGTAGGGCTCGGGACCTACCATTGTCCTGCCAGCCCTCTCCTTTGCCAATTTATATGCGATGGTGTCTATGGTGACCATAGTCGTGTCTCATATAAAATGGAGGACAATATTACTGCTGTGGACATGCAAATACCATTAACGTCAGCTGTCGGGAAAAATGTTGGATAAATATGCAGTAAGAAGAGTGTGTGTGTAAATGTGTGTTGTGCGTCTTAATAATAAAAGATTTTCATCATTAAACTTTGCTGACAAGCTTCAATTAATTACAAAAGGATGGGCAAAACCAACTAAAGTGAAAAACAACATTTGGCATGTTAATCCGGAAAAACATTTGAAACATTTGAAATGGTTAACAGGGGGTGAAAATGTTAATAAATTATTATGTTGGCCAAATTTCGTGAAAAATTTAACGGAGCAGGAAATATTTTAAAACTATCCACATTTTTCTGATGACGTCATTGACGAGTTTGCGTAGAGTAATCGAATAATCGAATCACATTACAAAGGTAGTAAGTAAAAATTGCTTCCCTTACTTTTAATTTTACCGCTCGCCTCTGCAACCTACAGCCCGACATACGCTGTATTTCTTTTATGCTCCAGAACCGCCCGGAACGACACCATAAATGTTCCTTTTACAATTTTTTGGCATTTTTTATGTTGTAGAACCGTTCTTGACACTATTGACAGTTCAGAGAACGGTTCTACTTATAAGGTAAAAGAATACACTAATTGCTACAGTTGTCAATAAGAGATCTTGGTTGGTTTGGCTGGGTTGTTCACGCAATCTCTGCACGATAGCCTGCGTAGGCCTATTGTGCTCCTCTATCTTGTTACAGAAGTTCATGTTTCTTTGACAGGTCTCGCAGATTTCTTCCAGGTATTTGTGACATGATACAACCAATTTAAGGTAGGATCAACAGCGATAGTAAAATGGTTCGCTCTGCGCAATGACATAGCAATTTAAGTTTTTTCCCACAATATTTAAATTAAAGTCCTAAGAAAGCCTACAATGTTTGTAAATTTCGTTTTTTTAATAACAGAGAGATTTTAAAGAAATAAGTTTTTAGAATAATACAACAGCTACTATATAAGAATATAGTATTTGATGTTAACTGGTTTAAAATGTATTACTACGTCACAGCCGGTGATCACATAATGAAAGTCATGCACAAGATCCTACCTTGTATTCCTTGTATCATTAATTTGTAATTTCTATTAAGATACTTATATAAGCATATTATATGCCAGAGCTCCGAACTATCCTGTGAGAAAATGGACATTGTAAATCACCCTAAAACGTCTACAACACTTCTAGAGCACTACTAATAGACAGATACTCTTTGGTAATAATTGGGAGTGAAAATTACTGTTTTTCGCGCAAAATGGACAAGATTTTTACGATATTTTTATTTCATGTTGTGTTCTTAAATTGACTAAAAGATAAAAGATAGGACCATTAAAGCTTTATTATAATACCATAGTTTGGGTTAAGGTTTATATGGATATTTGATAGATACAGATCTAACAATTTTTTTACTTAAACTACAATAGAAGTGGTATTCTTTCAAAACATGATCACTAAAGGGATATTTTTCCAATTCTTCTGTCTTACAGCTGCTAATAAGCTTGTCTAACAGCTGACGTCATTATATATGAATCGAAAAAATAAAAGAGCTTACCGCCAATGACAAATGACATTAAAATAATAATAATACTACCGCATCGTTTCTTTCTAACAGGGTTTGCCAGTAGATTTCCTTCCTATTGAGATTCTTATGTGATCCAATATTTCCTTTCTACATACATCCTTAGGTATCAAATTGCATCCATATAAGATAACTTAAATATTGCATTGGGATATTCTTGACAGGCCAGAAATGGGATATCCTATATATTGGGATACATATGGATGCCCGGTGACTTTCGACCCAGGATGTCCAGTGGATTTTCTCCTAAAGAGATCCTTAGTTTATCCAATATTGGATATCCCATTTAAGGATGACTTATAAATCGCCTAGGAATATCCACTCAAGATATACTAAAGTTAGGACATTAGGATCCATTTAGGATATCCTATGGCTGTGTGGGTAGGGACGTAGCGTAATGATCGTCTCTCAAACAACACTTAATTAAACGTTAAAATAAATAAGGATTAAAACAAAGAGTTAATTTTATTAATAAAATAAAAAAATTAATTACAATACAATAATTGTAAATAGATTAGTTTAGTGTCCTTTTGGGAATGGTAGAACAATTTTAATACACAAAAAATGCAAATAATACTAAAAAATTTTTTGACTTTTATTGTTTTCATTTTTAACTATTCATACAACGTTTCGAGCAGTCATATATCTCTGTCCGTTTTCAAGTGTCAAAGTTTAAGTTTACATTGTCTACCCAATTTCCAACAAAAAATATGTTATACACACATCAGCTGCCGGGTGGATACTTTAACTTGTGTGACCCAACATGGTTTTTTGATCAGCCAGAAAGAACTTTTACCCTCAGACCGACCGCGTTAGTTTCTGATAGAATTCATTTTCCTTTTCGATTTTCACGCTATTTTGCCAATTTTCAATTTAGCTATTTTTACATATCCCCTGACACAACAGAGGTTTGTTAAACGGTCTAAATCGCTAAATTGCAGTTATAGGTTAATTTGCTTTAATTTTTAATTATTTAACTATAAACAAAAAGTTTACCAATTTTAAAATATACAGGGTAGGCCAAATTAAACTTGCACACTTTTTAACTAATAATAACTTTTAATCTGTCGGGCCTATCTTTCTTATTTTTAAGGGCTAATAGGTAAATATGTTTTCTCTGAGTTTGCCAATTTTGGCCAAATAGATTTAGACAGGACTGGACTAATGGGACTTTTTCCAAAATACTGTATTTAACCTCGTTGCAAAAAAATATGATTTAGCTATAATTAAACTAATACGTTTTTCTTGTAGACAAACTATGGGAAATGATTTAGTAAAAGCGTCAACAATTTGAGAATTTAGGAATTATAATTGTTTTTGATAAATAATGCTTCCCATAAAGCATGCATTTCTCTCGATTTTAAAAAAGAACTTTTTTGGTGTCTTTTGAAAGTCAAAAATGTGAGGTTACCATGGTTACTGAGTTGGATGCTGACCAAACTTAACAGTAAATTAATTTAAAATAAACCTGTTAGCATAATTGTAGATAAAATTCATTTTTTTTGTAACGAAGTTTATTGCCTTATTTTTGAAAAAGTCCCGTAAGTCCAGTCCTGTTTAAATCTATTTGACCAAAATTGGCCAACTGAAACTGGTAATAATGAAAAAGATAGGCGTAACAGATAAAAAGTTATTATTAGTTAAAAAGTGTGCAAGTTTAATTTGGCCCACACTGTAGTTTACGAGTTTATGAAATTATACGGTGATCAAACATAATTTATTTTATACTAAACCAATATTTATTTTTTGTAGAATATGAACTTATGACCTTAGAAAAACTCTATAGTACTTAAAGTAAATGAAAATGTAAACTCATAAACTTTTATCTTTTAAAAATTGTTAATCTTTCTATTAATTTTTGTTAAATGGAAACAATGAGAGAAATAAGAACGTATTAGATATTTTGCCATTGACTTTAAAAGAAGCTTTTAGCGAAAACCATTGGGCACTAACTAGGCTGGCAGTGCTGGCACTAAAGCAACAATGCCACGAACATAATTTTTAAATTCCCATTTAGTTTGAAACAGATTTGATTTCCTGACTTTTTTCATTTAATGCACGGTTTTTGGGTAAATAAATAGACATCACTCTCTAATTGAAGAATAAATAACAAAGGTGATTTTACCTTACATTTAAAACACCTTGTAAATTTATTATTGGATATTAGTAATTTAAATTCGGGACTAAGCATATATTAGAACTCAGAAATCATAAAATCAATACAGCTCCTGTTACTTACACTTGCGAATTTCAAATTACAAATTTTGCTCTTATTGGTCAATTATAAAAATTAAGAGGGCCATGATATATAGGGTGTCCCACGATGAACTCTAGCGATCGATTTCTCGAAAAGTGGGGATTGGAAAATTCTAAAAATATTGCTACATTTAAAGGTTAGTAGGTGGCATACGGGGGCGCATTTAGATTTGACAAAACTGGGGTAAACTTTAGCCCAACCTTGATCTTGGCAAAAAATTTTGTTTCTTAAGCCGGGTGTCCATGAGAGCGGTTTTCCGCTCGCGGATGATAATTCAGCGTTGTGATTGGCGAGAAAAGCATTTTAAATTTGTACTAACCAATCACAACGCTGAATTATCCACATAAAACCGCTCTCATGACAGCCGGCTTTATGTTTGGTTTTGATATGGTCTTGGTTATTGCGCATGTCATTACCGGGCGTCGATTCTGAATGCGCCCTGGCTAAATATGTTCACCTTTTTGGCACTTTCAGTGTACACGCACGTGACAGTGTTCAAAGTTAATGCCAACTTTCTCATTTTAAATGGGACACCCTGTATATTATTTATTTTTTATATTCAGCTTAGCCTATTTTAGGCACAATGTCCTATACCCCCTAACTAAAAATGATGTTGCAGGCCAATACACAGTTTGGTCGATTGGGTTGAAATAAACTTATTTAAAATTCATTGGTTTGTTTTTGGAAAAACGAACACGTCGATTTTGTTTTTGACTGCGGTTTTTCATAGTAAAAAGATGTATACAGGGTGGCCCACAAATAGGCAACAATCATTAACTTCACTTTTTTAAACAAAAATATCCATTTTTTTATTTCATTTTTAAATTTTGCAATGAATTTCAACTATTTTTCATGTTTTATATCTAAAATCAACAGTTATCGAAAAACTCACCATCAACTTTATTCAAAATTTGTAAAGGGACGTAAGTTGAAAAAAGTCATTTAAAATAAGGGAGCTTATTTTTTCGAAAAAATCGTATACATGGTGGCCCAAAAATAAGAAAGCAACTACCATCAGCTTTAATTGATGGTAAATTTCTCAATATCTGTTGACTTTAAGTATGAGACATGCTACATGAAAAATAGTTTAAACTCGATGCAGATTCAAAAATGTAATAGGAAATTGGTGTTTTTATGCCAGCGCAGCCAAAAACAAAAATTGACGTGTTTAGGCGTGAATTTTAAATAGGTTTATTTCAACGCACGCGACCCCACTGTACAGGGTTAGTAGATAGAACCGGAACGGTGGTTTATCATAGCAAGTAAAAGGCAGATATTTCTGTGCAATTTGAGATTTGTCGATAAAATTTTCCCTTAGCATCAATAGCATTTGCTATAAATTTAGTGTGGGTCCCATGTTTCAGTTTTTAGATAAAATAATTCTGAAAACTCCCAGTTAAAGCCCTCTGTGAATACCGTTTTTAAATCATATTATTCGAATACAGGTGTTAAGTGTTCGAATACCAAATACCGGGGATTTACCTGCATGCGAATAATGTGGAATGGGAATACCAAAGATTTTAATAAAGGATTTGAAGCAGGCGAATGCTGTAATGCTCAATAGCAGGATTCAAAATCCGTATTTTAATCAGAAATCAAAAGTTACAGCAAAGAACTAACGTATATTTTTTTTGGTCTTCAATATTTATAAATAGCTACCCAATCCTGCTATTCGAATACTTTTTTTCGAAATATTCGAATCCCTAGTAATCGAATACTTTTTATTACGGTATTCAAGATTCGTATTCGAATACAGAATTTCAGTATTCGATCCAACTCTGCAATTAACTACGTATATTTATTCCTAGGTAGCAAAACGCCAATTAACGTTATTTTTATTGATTTGGAGTACTAGAGATACGGCAACTTCGTAATAATTTATTTCTTAATTTTAAGAACAAACATTATGATTCGCAGTCAGTTTTGAATCATCGAGAGCCAAGTTTTTAAGAATTGGGAATTAAAATTATTTTACGAAGCTGGAGAAACCAGTGGGATTTTCCCAATCTCACTCCCACAGTGTCGCATACGTCATCAAAGTAATGCCGCTTAAAATTTCTGTTGTTAGAGACATTGACATTATAATAGTCTAAGATCCAAATAGATAGCGACTTGCACATATAAAATATATTATTTAAACAAGGTATTCCCACAGGGTTGCCTAAAATAATATGGTCAACGCTATATACCATTTTTAAAAAATAACGTCAACATTTTTGTCACACCTTGTATAATGGCAACCTCTATTTTTTATTACATTTTAAGGCCAGGTAATAAAATATGTATGTTTAATTAATACAGAATTTACATACAAATTTTAATAATTTTTTAAAATTTAAACAATGTCTCATGGCTTTAATTATTATAAAATGGGGAATAACAAAAATTTGGTCATATATTAGTATTTTTATGAAGAGAAAAAAAAATTGACATTATACTGGATGTGTCAAAAATTTTGAGGTAAGTATTTTTTAATTTAAAAATAGCATTGGCCATATTTTTTAGGAAACCCTGTGGGTAATACGTTTGTTTAAATACTATAATATTATTATAAAACAGTTTCTATCCTGATAACAGATGGTTGTAGGTCGTTTCCTATTCAGATCTTAGACTATTACCTTGATGTCGCATGCGACACTGCATAATTTTCTGTTTATTAGGTTACTGTAATCGATTACTTTGGTAAATATGTTTTACCTTTATCAATATGTTTGACTAAAACTCAGGGGCGGTCATATCGACTTTCTGAGAGGGGGCCATGGGCCGAGGAGAAGTGTGTGAGGTGGCAAAAAACAAAAATTTTTAAAGGAGGTTCAAATTTTTCGAAAATAACAAAAAAAAATAGGTCCTCTAACCTCTTTATTGTTTTCACCTTTCATTCTTTTATAAAATTACACAAAACCTCCTTCCCACGTATCCTCACTCTTCAATTCCATCATCAGCCTCACCCCTCGGACCAATCTTGGGGGGACCTTCAATAAATTCCCATATTTGCCATTAGACATGTATAAAACACAATAAAATAGAAAGGATGTCGCATCAAAGGAGGGGCCATGGCCCCCATGTCCTCCCCTATGACCGCCCCTGCTTAAACTATTAATAAGCTCTGCATATTGAACTCTGCTTTTTAGCAAAGCATGATTATTAACAAAGATCATAGTTTCTAAAAAACATTTGTGTTTTTACACGTTTTTGCAAACTTACCTATTATAGTTTAAAATTATCTGTGATATTTGGTAATGATATTTATTTTAGCTCTATTTTTTAGCAAAAGAAAAATATAAATTTTAATTATTATATTGCATTACAAATGTTGAGAAAATATTTAAATACTGCCCAGTTCATAAAAATATTGTAAAACATTTCTTACGGACGTCATTCTACTTTACTAAACAAGAAGGGTTTTTATTATCAAACCTGTGTACAATCACGATTTTTACACAAAAAAAGTAAATAAAAGTAAACCTACACAGTGTCCGCTAATTAGTGGAACACAGGAAAACCACAGATTCTTTATGCCAAAATATCTCTAAAACATCGTATTTTTTTTGTGTTACCCTGTATGTTCCATCCAAATATACCAGTAAACTCTCCTATGATTTCTACATAAAAACGGTATGTATACTTTGTAAGAATTGCTATGAGTAATCGTTTTCAAGATATTTGCGTGGTTTAATGGATTCTCCCATATACTTTTTAGATGCCCTAAACATCTTAAACGCAAATATCTCGAAAACGATTGCTCAGACCGATTCTTACAAAGTATACCTACCTTATCTTTTTAGAAAGCATAGTTTACTGATTAACTTAGATGGTACATACAGAGTATGTACAAATAAGTTTGAAAGTTTAAGAGAAATTTAAAGTAGTGTAGGTAGCGTCCTTTAGTTTATGGTAAAAATTCCAAGTTTTATTATAATATTCAGAACGTATCAAAAATTATGGAAATAAACTAAAAATAACTTTTTTACTTTGACACCCAGTATCTTTTTTATCATTAACTTATAAATATAATCATGTTTGGTTAAATTTTAATATTTTTGCATAAGGAATATGTCGTTTCTGTGTACTCTATGTATTAATTAGCGGACACCCTTTATAGTATACGATAATTAGGTAAACTTATACTACAATTTAATTAATAGATATATATTATTTCTCCAAATTACAATATTTTTATTAACCTGGCTTTTCTGTGAGTTCGTGTAGGATATATAGATTTTAGTGAGATTAGATAGATAATATGACCAATTAGACTATTGTTCTAGCAATTTGTCCATAAAAAACTTTACATTTCCAAAAAAATGCATTTTTACACACAGAGTAGCAGAAATGTTTATGAAATGTACTTACTTATTTATTTAAAAGTTATATACAGTTAAAATTGCAAAAAAATAACTTGTACTTAAATTTGGTTTTCGTACAAACAATTTCAACACTAAGTGCTTGATTTGTAAGGATTTGTTTATTGTATTTAACTCTAAACAGTCGTTTCTAAACACTATATTTTTAAAGTCGGTGAGAAAGTATTATTGGAAACGACTTACTGATAATTCTTAGTTTTTAAACAGAATATATTTTTTTATTCATTGATATAAATGTTCCATTTTATAAACAATTTCAGGATGAAATTTCAGTTTAGGCGCTTTTTGGGAGGTGCTCCCAGAGTGCCTACAGTTAAAATTTGCCCTAACATTTGTATACATTTTTACTTTAATATAATTAAAAGAACTTTCTAACAAAAAAATAATAATAAGTTACTTTTTTTGGGACTCTTGGAAAATACACTACCTAGATTTTTTTTAATGCTAGTTTTCTTACAATATAGGTAGTAGGTGATAGGTAATTGATCACAGCCAAGATCACAGTCCAATTTTATTTTATAATTTTAATTTAAAATGTCTTACAACACCTTTGCTGCATTATTGTGCTCACTGTAAAAAGTAACACCAAATAGGTATTAATATTAGTGAAAAAAATCTTAGCTATATGTTTACCGTCAATGTATATATATGTATTATTAATTAATTGCAATAAAACTGCTATATAATCAAAAAAATATATATACCAGGGTGTCCCAACTCTATTTATACACGAAATGACTTCGCCCCTGTACAAGATACAAAAAATAAACCTTAGATAAAAATGTTTATTAAAATACACGTATTTTATTGAGAGTATTAGTTACTTGAATATTAATCTGCCTCAAAAACATAATTTTTATTGTCAGTTTAATAGAACACCCTGTATATTTGAACACATTCTGACTCTATTAAATTCTACTTTAAGACAGAATACGTCAATTATTGCTGATTTTTAAGATATTAATAGCATATTGATAGACTCGTTAACAATTAAAAGTGAGGAAAGAAAATATTGATGTTTTGCATTATTGATGGATTGATGTTTTTTAGGGCAAGAAAGTAAATATGTGTCGAGAATGAACTAAAGTTGCTGTCATACCTATTACAAGTTCTTACAATGGAAGGTACTTAATAACATGTTATCATATTATTTATCAGCCTGACACTGACAGAATTAATTTAAAATATCTGGAACAAAAATATTAACATGCAGTTGATATCTCAAAAACTAGCAATCATTGACATATAGTCTGTTATACATGTTTGATGTAAAATTTAATTAAAAAAAAAAGATTTTTAATTTTTGTAAATATACAAGGTATTCAATTAAAAAAACTTCTTGACAATTTAAAAGAAATCGGTTTTTAGACACCTTGTATATTAACTAATACTGTCAATAAAATAAGTGTAAACGTTTATGTTTGTTTCTTGTACAGGAACACAGATATTACCTGTATACAGTTGGGACACCCTGTCCTGTATATAATAATAGGCTTGTACTTAATATAGCTTTAACCTGTTTCATAAATGTAACCAGTGGCGTAGCTAGGCGAAAATAGTGGCTTCACCCGTCAAAGACTGCCGATTTACTGCGTCATCCAAGAATATCTATATGCTTTTAAATATTCAAAACTTGTTTTTGAAAATTGGAATTTTAATATCAGGATTCAAATACAAATGAATGAAAAAATATGAATACAAAGCAAGTACTTAAATATTATGATTCAAAAACGGTATTAACAATCCCGAATCCCAAATACTGACCAAAAAAGTATTTAGTCAAATACCGAATACCACAGAGATATATTCAATACTATTCGAATACCAGCTAAATGTATTCTGAATAGGACTTAGAATACCAAGTAAGTATTCGAATACTACCCAACTGAGACTACAGTAAAGCACCGGAACCTGTAATTTGATTGGGTTTAAGCGCCACAGACGGTCATGCAAAACTGTCACATTGGGGTGTTATGGTTAGTTAAATCTTTTTTTTTTTAATTCCTTGAAGAAGAAAGCAAATTAAAAAAATAACACTAACCAGAACTAACCATGATCCCCCAATGTGACAGTTATGCATGGCCATCTGTGGCGCTTCAAACCAATGACATTACAGGTTCCGGTGCTTTTACTGTAGTCTACCCAACTCTCATGAGCGGCGCCCCGCTTTTACGACTTCGCACAAGCTACTCTACTGAGTGTAATTTAAAAGAAAGAAAGATGTCTATTTATTTATTTCTTACTTTTTGTGATCAGAAAGTTAATAAAAATCTTGTTTTAATTTTAACCAAGCAGTATATGAAAAAGTATGTGTTACAAGTGTTTAAAAATAAATATATACAGTAATAAATTTTGTGTTTTATTGCTAGTATGACTCAACAATATTAATATAACAAACAACACAAACCTAAAAACAATAAGAAAAATGGTCCACATACCTTTAAAGTTTTTATACATTTTATTTTAAACAAATTAATATTAAAAACTGTATCGGATGATTTCTCATCTAGTGTTAGTCTTTCATAGGTTTTTATAAGAAACAAAACATTATACAGTGAGGATATTAAAAGTCCTTCCCCTTTATCTTTTGAATGGGACAAGATGTAAAAATCGGGTAAAATAGTGTTACTTAAAGTACTTTTTGACATATAAATAATTTTTGTCATGTGACCTAGTACTAAGGGGCACTAGCAACTTTTTTTAATGGAAAAGGGGGTCATTTCGCACTTTGTTTTAGAGGCCTTTTAATTCTCTACTTACAACCGTTCTATTTTTAAAAATCGGTCTAGTCGTTTCAGAGTTACAAGCAATTGAAATTTTGCTCAAATTTACACCTACAGTGCAGTTTTTAAAAGTTCTCTCCCCCATAGTTTTTAAATAATAATAATAATAAATATTGTAGTCAGGTAAAATTTGGGTAAAGGAGTAATAGTTTAACTACTCATTGGCATGAAAATATCATGTGGCCTAGTGTCAAGGGGCACTAGCAACTTTGTTTTTCTAATGGAAAGGGGGTCATGTAGTACCTCGTTCTAAAGACCCTTTAATTCTCTACCTTACCACTTTGTTTTTTTAAATTGGCCCAGCCGTTCTAGACTTACAAGCCAATGTCATTAAAACCGCATTGTTTTTACACCATTTAGGCCAAATTTTAACCAAGTTTTCAAAAACAAGGTAGTCTTAAGTAGAGAATCAAAGGACTTCAAAAACGAGGTGCTACATGACCACCCTTTCCATTTGAAAAAAAAATGACAGAAATTATTATTATGCTAAAAAGTAGTTTAGGTGACACCCTTTTTCTCAAATTTTACTTGGCCTCAATATGTTGTCCCATTTAAAAGATAAAGGGTAGTAAGGAATTTTAATATCTCCACTGTATATATTTATAGACAACAATCCATATATAGCATAAAAATCTAGTTAAATCGAAAGTTTACTAATATATGTTTAGGGTTTTCACCTATATTTTGCCACCCACATACAATTATAACGAAAAAGAATAAAAGAAAACTAAACTTTTACCGGGGTATACACGGTCATGCAAACCTGAAACGCACTTGCATGAAAGCAAATGTCAAATGAAGTTTTTGATACACACGATTCAGATGTACCCTCTCAGAACAGTGTCAGTTTTGCAGCTGGTGGTGTAATAAACTTAAACATAAGCGTAATTCAGCTGAAAATATTTTTTTATTTTTTCAATGTATTCATTACTTTTAACTTTCCAAAAAACATGGATAACCTTGGTACATATCTATAAAATCACGCAATACATCTTCCTGGAGCCAAAGAGACAGTTTCTTAACTCAAAACCAACAATATAACCCCGTGAACGACGTTCTTAAACTTGAACGTTAACCGAGGTGTCGTACACATGCACAAGTTTGCATCGACGCGCGCCACTAAAAATTAAACTCGGACATCAAGTCGCATGCCAAGCCAGATGTGGCAGTTTTTAATACACACGGTCAAACTTGCGCGCGAGCTTTGGAATTTTTGACAGAGGACAGTTTTGCATAACCGTGTACACCCCGGTTTTATTATCTTTTGAGCATAACAAAATAGAAATGAATATGAAGAACTTAAGAAAAATGATAAGGTAACTTTTTTTAAATGAAACGACTTGTATATTATAAATTAATTGAAGAGGGTATTTTAAAGAGTTTTACAAAGATACCACATTTAATATGCATATCTCTCGATCCATCATTAAAAGTCTTCGAAATATAACCACTTAAATCTGAAAAATAGTACATAGTATAGTTTTTATACAGAATCAGATAAATAACAGAACATATAGGCAATATGAGGAAAAGAGGCAATCTAACGTGAAAACCTGCATGTAAATATTTCTGATTGGATTAGTCACTTACATCCTTTTTTGTCGCTTTACTGGCCGATATCCCAATACCTGTTTGCTTAACCAGTATTTTCTTTTCTTCACTAAGCTAAGACTATAGATTATAAAAATGATATCTGCTATTAATCATATTTGAATGATCATATTTTCAAATCTATTAAAATAGATATTCAAATGTAGTATTTTTAAAAAGCTTTAAAATTCCTTTTTATTGGTGACATAATATACATGGTGTTTCTATTAAAAAAAAAAGGTTACCTTTTCCATTTTTCCTTGAGTTTTGATGGTTCACCTGGTTTTTTGTTATGCCCAAAAAAATAATACCTAAATGAAAACTATAAAACTTTTATATAAGACTTTTTTTTTTTTTTCTATCCTTGGTTAGGTTAAAAGCAGGTGGCAAAATATAAATGAACTCCCTGTATGTACATTAAATTTAAGAAAATAATCAAATTGTAATTGTACTGTAATAATTAATTTAAAAATAAAAATTTATTGATAGGTTGGTAAAATCTTTTGACAAAGACTTTATTATATTATATATATATATATATACCTTTTTACTTCACTATATATATATATATATATATATATATATATATATATATATATATATATATATATATATATATATATATATATATATATATATATATATATATATATACTATATAATACTCATATATATATATATATATATATATATATATATATATATATATATATATACATAGTATAAAGCAAAGTCACTTTCCATGTCTGTCCCTATGTCTGTATGCTTAGATCTTTAAAACTACTAACAGATTTTAATGAAATTTTTTAATAGATAGAGTGATTTAAGAGAATATTTATAACAACAGGATAAATATATTACAGAACCACTGAAAATTTCAAGCTTAGATTATGAAAACATACTATTGTGTAAATTTTCTATATCTGCTACTCTTTCCTTAGCTCTCTTCTTTTCTTTACTCCATTCCTCATAATCTTCATCATCTGTTGGTAGCTCATGGCGACACAATGGACATGAATTTGTTCAAAAAATTAAAATCCAGATAAAAAATAAGCAACAAAGAAATATTTGACCACTGTTTAGTTTAAGGTCTTTTCATAAACCTTACCTTTGCTAGCCAGGGTAAAATGCAGTCGGGATGAAATTTGTGTTTACAGGGCAGCTTTTTACAGTCTCACCAGTGGAATGTTCTTTAAGACAAATAGGGCACTGCACACCTAAACATAAAGTAGAAATAAAATCAGAAGGAATATAAATTAAGTACTAAGCCGAATATCGATATTTTTTGTCAGAAAAATAGGTAGGTCCACTAAGATGTATCATAAATACCTGGGTTAATTATTGTTTCATTTTCCAGTGCTTCCACTGCTGCTTTGGAGGCAGGAGGGGCCAATTTTTCTCCATTTAAAGCATTTAACTCGTCAAACATACGATAATCTCGAAATAATCTTGCCAGATGTAAGAAATGATTCGGTTGTTCACCATCTCCGAGTTCCCGCCAGCCCATTTCAGAAAAATAATCTGCCATTTTTTAGAAAAAATGCAGTTTTGAACACTACAATTTTTGTTTTATAATAAAAATATAATGATTTGACACTTTTATAAACAAAATATAACCTACAATTTGCAAGTGATATGGATGACGTTTCTTTTGGGCACAGCAACGACAGCAACACAGGCTTGAACTATAACTCAACAATAGCAACGTTGCTTTTATAATATAAAAAATACCGTACCTTCTTTATACTTGTTTATTTAAAATCTATTTTAAAATTTATATATCAGTTTGTACCTATATCTATATTCTTATATCTTTGGAAAGCAAATGTTTGGTGTGTCAAAGTCAAAATTTATTAACGACTCGATTCTTGTATCATGTTAAAAACGTGTTTTCGAGTTTAAACTCTGGCATATTCAGTAACAGCAGGCAGACGCGCTAGACTTCCAGCGCCTCTTCAGCTTTTTCCGGATTTTCGCTGCGATGGTTTGAAACGCTACGGACGGTCATGAAAAACTGTCACATTGTGGGGGTCATGGTTAGTTCCAGTGGCGTAGCTATAGAGATATTGGAACCCGGTGCGGGGGTAAAATTGGGGCCCATACCATTTCAAGATTTTTTTCTTGACCTTCTTGAACTTATGTACTTTTGTAACGTCAGGGGGCCCCCTGTCTCAAAAATGGAAGAGAATAAAAGGTCCTTTTCACTATTTCTGTGGTCTCAGCCCCACTTTTTCTATAATTTTCATTCAAGAACCACCAGAAGTTAGAAAAATTATACCTCTTGGTGCGGGCCGCCCCCCGCTCCTTTCCTCGCTCCGCCGGGGAGCTAGTTAAAACTTTTTTAATTCGCTTTATTAAGGAATTAAAAAGAAAAATAACTTACCATGACCCAACAGCACACGTTCTAACCCTAGACCGTCTGCTACCATTGCGTCGCCGAAAGCAATTCGGAAGGCTAGCGCGTCTGCTGTTATTGAATATGCTACCGGGTGGTGTATCGGCAGACTGGCCATGGGAAATCCACGTAAATTTTAATACCTTGGCTACCCTATCGATTTTACAATAAAATTGTATTGGACTAGTTTGAAGACATTGATAGGAAAATCTGACACATTAAATTTCGTTATTTTGTAATAAGCCAGTTAATAGTTATTTATTAGATAAGTGAGTTATATTACATATAAGTCACGCAAGAAAAGTTTAACTCTCGAGCCCGAAGGGCGAGAGAGGTAATTTTCTGTAAGTGACTTATATGTAATAACTCACGTGTCTAATACAAAATTTTATCCAACACTTTCGTATAAATCGTTTTTAATATCGAAAATAATTTGAAAACGTCATCCATTATTTGTTACTTGTCATTGTCAACACCAGCAACAAAATTTTGTATTGTCTATAATTCACTAGTGAGCTAAAGGGTACTTTAGCTCACTAGTGACTTATAGATTACACTTTATATCCTCAAAATCTGATCAATTATGTAGATATTATATGTAAGTGATGGATAAAAGTTATTTAAGAAAAACTTTTTGTAAAATCGTTGCATAGAGACGTCATAAATCCACCAGTAATAAACAAATAACTAATAAAATGCACAACGTTAATTAAAAAATTGACAAGACATTTTTGGCCCTGTTTACAGGGAAAAGTCACATTTTAGACTAAAATTTCTATGTAATGACCCACACCATATTATACATTTTCAAGATGGCGATCATAATTTCTTTAAGCAAGGCGAGCACTGAAATGGTAAATAAGTGGCGTGGCTGTGAAGTGGTTATCCAGTGGCAGGTGGAATCTACCTAATAAAACCTGCGTAAACAAAAGAAAGAAGCGCACATTAAATCAAAGTAATAAAATGCACAACGTTAATTAAAAAATTGACAAGACATTTTTGGCCCTGTTTACAGGGAAAAGTCACATTTTAGACTAAAATTTCTATGTAATGACCCACACCATATTATACATTTTCAAGATGGCGATCATAATTTCTTTAAGCAAGGCGAGCACTGAAATGGTAAATAAGTGGCGTGGCTGTGAAGTGGTTATCCAGTGGCAGGTGGAATCTACCTAATAAAACCTGCGTAAACAAAAGAAAGAAGCGCACATTAAATCAAAGTGGTGTGGAATGGTGTTTGGCATGTGTGTGTGGAGTAAGTAAGCTAAATACCACTAGCCACGTCACTTGCTTTGTCACTTCAGTGCTCTCGATGCGGGAACAAAATGGTTTCTTTTTTCCAAGTGGGGTTTTCTGCGTTTTTTTTCTGCTTCTTACTCAGCAGGGTGGGCGAAATCAATTTAAGTTTGAGTGCGCCCACCCCTGGTGACGCCACTGGAGCAACACAAAGGAAAAAGTAAAGCCCAAAGACAATTTTGTGCAAGATAAAGAGGAATAAGCGTGATACCATCGACATACTTTTTCTGTTTTTTATCTAAAGTAAGACTATTTTTGTTTTTTTTGCTTCACTACCTATTTTATCTTTACCAACAAAAGGGCCTAAGCTATGCCACTGACGGTGCAATTTCTAATGACGTTTTAAAAAAAAATTAATCGAAATATGTTAAATTTCGAATATATCAATAAACCATATTTTGATTTAAAAAAAAATCAAAACATATAAATAGAATTTTTTTTTTTTAAAGTTTGTTTTGAATTCAAGCTCTTCCAAAAGGTGAGAGCTAACGAAAAGGAGAAAAAGATAACAGTAATAACTGCATTTAAAACAATCTTTATTAAAAAAAAAAATACATATATTACTCTCTTATAAAATGTTTTCATAAAAAATTAAATAAATAGTACAAAATACATACAGATATGTTAATATTATTTCCAATAAAAATCACCATGTTATGGCAAGATGTATAAATACCTTGGGTATCTACATGCACAAATTATATAAAAAGAACCTGGGTATAAAATAGCAGACATCAAAAAATAATTTAAAATAGCACGGTTATATAAACAATATATAAAAAACATTTTCGATGCTATTCTCTAACATTAATTAGTACCTAGAATTCTAAACCTATACCTAATTTTTGTCACTTTAAGCTAGGTTTTCGGCAAAGTTGCAATATTTAAAACTTTTTGTTTACATATATTTAACTTCAAGCTAAAATAAACAAGAACTTAAATATTGAAATCCTTGCCATATGACACAGTCTTGAAAAAATGCCATTATATTTATATTGACAGTTATTTTACAATAAAATTTAATTACTTAAACTTAACAAGTCTGCGCTCAAAACCTTTATGTAAATATGGATCTATCACAAGAGTTGTTTGAGCTCAAGCTAAGTCGGACACTGTAAGTCAAATTGGTAAGTTGCTTGTAGCCATAGATAACCCACATTTAGATCCGCAGTAGCACGAAGCATTTTTCGGATTTTTACGACCTCGCGCAGTACACAAATCGAGGGTGGACGAACATGCGCACTGTGAGAATACAACACGGGCACTCCGTACCCTCCGTCCGCGTTCTAACCGTGACGCTCATTAGCTACCGTACTCCGAACGAGAAAGCCAGAGAAGGCGTCGTAAATTTTTTCCGATAACGCGGATAGCCTGTTTGGAGCTAGGCGTGTTCACCGTCGATTTGCTTGCGCTTAAACCCGTTTTTTCACCCATTTAATGTAACTATTGTTTCGCGCAGGTTATAACATTGGCAATCCATCGAGATCAGTGTTTGTAGCGGAGCTATCTAAAGATAATTATACCGGGTGGTCTATCTCCAGACTGGCATAAGGAAATAACATGCAAATATCGATACCTTCAAATATTGGCTCCCTTATTGATTTTACAACAAAATTGTATTAGACTATTTTGAAGACAATGATAAATAAGCTTACACACTAAATTTCGTAATTTTTTTAATAAGCCAATTAAACGCGGTATTTAAGTAACAGTAAACAGTAGTAGTCACTCTTTGTTTGACCTCCGAACAGTGCGGACGTGCGTAGAGGACTACAAAGATCTTCCCGGAGTGGCGGCTAGAGGTGTCGTATGGACGTTTTTACCTTCGGGGATCAAGGAAAGATTCACGCTAAATTGACGGCATCTTTCTTCTGGATCTAAGCGCTGTGAGCGAAGATTCCTATAAGCTGATGGTATCCTGTTTGGTGATGAACACGAGGTATTTCTCAAATGGCGGGAAATAGATGGGCGTGCCATGGGAACTGTCAGAAGTGAAAGTGAAGGTTATACGTAATACCAGTAGCAGATCTTGGTATGACAGTCGACAATTTATGCATTGCATCGAAGAAAGTACAATAAGTATTAACAATTAAAAAGTGAAAAGCTCAGGGAGCCACCAGGGGCACAGGCCCGACCTACTGGAGACTCCTACCCAGAATACAACCCCCTCTTGATACAGAGGGACGTACTGGCAATTGGACCCTCGGGGACCTAAGCCACAAACAAAGCAACAACAACAACAGTAGTAGTGAAATAGTATGAATTGACCTTAAAGTTACGATTCCAAGCACCGCGACAGACTGCAAACCGCCGACCTAAGCATCCGAGCCATTCACATAACCAACAACGCTAATAAAACCGGCAAGCAAAAGTTAAATAAGTATAACGTTCTGGCCCTTGCGTCGACGGTTTGCAGTATGTTGCGGTGCTTAGAATCGTGCCTTTAGACAACTTATTGCAGACAAGCAAGAATTAAAACTCTTTCATTCTAAAATAATCGTCAATACACTTTAATTTACTTTTAACTATCTAATGGTAACTTTCGTAAACTTTAAATGCGGAAAAACTTTAATAATTTGTCTACAATCTACAGTCAAAAGTTTCAAACGACTTAAATGGTATTTAAAATTGGTCAGAAAATCTATTAACTAAAGTACATATATAATGTGTTGTAAATATCGTTGTTTATGTGTACAGTGTAGGTTTGCTGTTACAAAACGTTTGATTTGCAAACATTTGTTAATAATTTTTGTACTTTCTAGAGTTTATTTTAGAAACACACTATCCAATTTGGTTTTCCTTATTTTATCAAGAAACATTTAATTTATCAAAATTTTATAATTTAAAAATTTTATGTTTTAAAAGTAATAGCCAACACTGGTGATTTGTATTGTATGTAAAACTTAACAGTTGAGGGTAATTATGTTGATTTTTTAGTCTTTTGCGTAGTTAGTAAAGAATAAATATCCTATAACAATAAAATCTCTGAATATATTTGTTGTAAATTTTAAAATTGGAAGATAGAACCTCAACTGGTAATGAATAAAAATAATTTTGTTAAAACTATTGGCAGTTATATAAAGTTTTCATTATCTTTACGCAAAATCTGTTAACCTACCTACATTAGTCTTTTTCTACTTTTGATTTAAAAATTAGTGATGTGCATTTGAAAAGGAAAAATGGATGTTTTAAGCAAATACAAATATATTTGTATTGTTTACCATACGGGAAATTCTTTTTACCCCATAATTGGACCAATAATATAAAATTATTTCTATTATAGAAATTATGTAATCTATGTAACAGCCAAGAGATAAATACACTAAAGATCCAGTCAACCTAGCAATGTTTAGAGCCAATACAGTTTATAAAAATTGGTAACATGAATGCACATCACATTAATATGTAAAAACTGAGATAACCGTAAACGCATTCTAAAATTCCAAGCTAAACTACACATTAGTGGGTGGTTCCATTCCACAAATTATACTTTTCATAACACTAGAAGCAGCTAGTGATGCATATGGTTGCCATTCTTTTCGTCTTGTGCCATCTTTATAATCAGAAATACCTGTAAAGAAAAATTATGCCTGTTATACTTTGGTAAAATAAACAAAAAGTAATTTAAACCTACCAAAAGCCTATCCTACATAGAAATTTAAAAAATAATTTGATTCATAGAGAAAGTAGTGATTTCCTGGGGAAAAAATGCCCAAGTGTTGTCAAATTAAAACCTTGAGTCTGTTTTATTACTGTTGTTAGCAAGTTTTCAAATTACTTTAAATTGGGTAAGTAAATAAAGAATAAAGGGAAAGGAAAGCAAGCAAATGCAAAATATAGCAAAAAAATAAAAAAACTACGTGTTACATGGGCTTTAAAATAAGAAAATAGAATAATTCGCAAAAAGTCGAATAATTAAATAAATTTTTAACTAAAAAAATTTTCATATTATTCAAATTGTTTTCGAATTATTCGGGAACTCTCGAATACTTCGATTCGAATGATAACAATCTAATCGGAACGAATAATTTGTTTAAATTAAGGTCTGGCCACACATAACCGCAATGAGCTCGCAGCGTAGCTCAGCCGTGCGTCTCGCTTGTCAAATGTAGGAGAAGGCGGGGCAATATTAAACTTCAATTTTTCAGTAACGTAAAGTAAGTTCCGAAAACATTTTTTCCAGTTTAGGTCAAAGCACAGTGCTGCTCAAGTTTACTCAACAAAATAAGTAAAGATTTTTATATAATATTAAATAAACTGGAGTAAAATGCACTATGAGCTGACCTTGCAGGTGCTCCTCATATTGGATTATGAATCTCATAAAAACATAAATATAAGCAGGGTCACGGACAAAAAAATAAATGTGCTGGAAAGATTGGGTAAGAAAATTTAGTAAGCAAGGGAACTTACATAGTCTCAGAAAACCTAGACCAAGAAAAAAAGGCATTTAAAAATCGTAGTATCTGATTTCTTTAATATATTGTTAGCATTTTTTTATTATTAGGCCCATAGTCATATTGTTATGCTGACTCACTTAGTTATGTAAGACATAAGCTTTTGGTTTTGCTGGGTTTTGTATGAAAAAACATCAGGACTCGGGTAGTAGATTTCGATGTATTAAGCAGTACGGAATAAATGTTATGTTATTGATAATTCCGGAATTTGATCATTGTAGGTTTTAAAGTTTGGGATATTTAGGTTATTAATATATGTATAAATCTGTAATAACACACTTTAAATGATTGCTGATCGTGTAATAAACTATGCCAAAAAAAGGTTAACACAGTTTTACCTGCACTTAACGTTTGGATAAAAAGAAACAGAGGTAAGGAGAAAAATCTATTTTAGTTAAACAGGGAACCCTAGTTATAATATTAGTACATAAGGCAACCCACTCAGTTAAAAAATGTATTTAATATTCTAAAGACATAAAAAAATTGCAATTTTTCGAATCAATCTACCTCATTTTTCCCTAACATTGTTAACTCGGGCCCGGTACGGGTTCGGTGCGGCCAGACCTTTATTCACACAATTCCTACTTAAAAGCTGAAAAAATTGCATTTTAAGTATCTAATACTAATTAGTTTGGTACTTGCCTCTTATACACACAAAGCTGTCCTTGCAATTTCCTAAAATTGATTCAATAACCGCGTCAAATTCGCAGTCGAATGCCAACGCTCCTACTTGGGTTGCAAATTGTTGTCTTAGTCGATCATCTTTGACTACTTGCCGACCTGAAGCTACTGGGGCAAGGTGGATCCTAGGACAACCTTCTAGTCTAAAATGAGACAAACAGATATTTAAAATGGCTGCGGAAAGAAATAAGTACCGTTTTTACAGTTTGTGATATGTCGTTAAAACATATAGACAAAGCAGATGGTTTTTTCAATCTGACAAATATTAAAGTTAAAATTATAAACGCCCTGTACTTAGGTGTTCTTGAGCACTCTAAAGGCATTTTTTTGCATAAGGGGTTATATCCACGTAAGATTTTTTTAGCATATTTTTAATGCTCATGTATTCAAATTCTCTAAAAATTTAACATTATTCTGTCAAATAGTTTCGGAGATATGCGAGTATTTGTAAACATGTTTTAACTAAGTGTATATGCTTCTTAAAACTTTAAACCAAAGACAATTGTAGTTTCACTATAGACTCCCAGAACAATGCCAAATTTTTGGTCATCAGTTTGGACGCTGGCTTGGCTGAATTTATGAAGCGGCAAATTATACGTACTGTTTACGTGTGTACTCGATGGATATAGATGGGCCCATATTTAATTCATTCTGAAAGCGATGCCGCCAAGTACACAAAAATGATAAAGTAATCAAACCTTTTCGAATGCACATAGCCTCGGACAGAGCCTGATTACATATTTTTAGATAAATAATAAAAAATACATTGCTAAAACACGTATCACCTACTTACAAAACATTCAAAACTTCAAACTCGTCGGGTTAAATATTTTTTGCTGCAATAAATCATTGTTCACAAAAGGGTTTCTTTACTTTATCATTTTTTGTGTACTTGGCGGCATCGCTTTCAGAATGAATTAAATTTGGACCCATCTTTACCCGCTTCATAAATTCCACGAAGCGAGCGTCCAAGCTGATGACCAAAAAATTTAGCATTGTTCTGGGTGTCTATAGTGAAAGTACACTTGTCATTGTTTAAACATTTTTCTCGAAACGGTGTTTTTAAAGTTGGTGTATGTCTCCAAAACGGCTGACCCGATCGGCTTGAAATTTTCACAAAATCTTTTTATATACTTTGGTCAGGTAATCATCAAAGGAATAAGGTTTTTGACAATAATTTGATTTTTAAAGCCACTTTAGAGTATAAAATTTTTTAAGAAAAGATTTTTTTCTTTCAAAAAAACCTTAAAAGACATTAAATTCTCTATATTTACATGATTTCTGTGTATTTTTGTAATAAAATGTCTCTTTATAATAAAATTACAAAAAAAAGCGTTTTTTGGTTACAACTGAATATAACCCCATAATCTATAATAGCTGCTTTCACTCTTGTGAAGTGACATTGGTCTAATGACTTACATATTGTGTAAGTTTTAAGTTTGCGAAAATTGTGAAGTATGTACTATTACACACTACAATCTATGGTGAATTAACTTTAAGTTAACTTTAACATCTAAATTTGAGATCCTACTTAGGTCCATAACTTTGGAATCTTTGGAGCTATACCTCAATTTATTTTTTACTTTTCGTTTTTTTTTGTTGCCTTCAAAGTTAAGCTAACATGACCTCACTGTATTCTTGACAAATCAAAATTATTATTATAATTTAAGTATGTCATAATTATATGCTTTTTGTATTTTTAACCATATTAATTACATCAAGATTCAAAAACAATGAGACGTAAAAACATAGTTAGAGTTAAAAGCAAAACATGTATCGCTAGATTGTGCAATATGCCTTAATACTATATCGAATCAGCTATTTTTCAAGGTATATCGGCCAGTAAAGCAATAACAAAACAAGCACTATTAGTTACCCAATCCGGAATGTTTACATGCCGGTATTCACATTTATTGCATCGTTTTTGCGAGTTTTGTTTACAATTCGTCTACGTTTTTCTTATGTTTCTACTACAGTGTACATATTTGTATATTGCTGCTTTCCTAGGTATCTCCCATTTTTATTTCAATTGGTTTGGTTAAGTCGAAGTGCCATAAGTTTTGAAGGGTAATACTGTCGTATAGTGGATTTTTGCTGCGTGTGACCAGTGGCACAAACAAAAAAACACACCATATAACAGATTTTGTGTCATTCGCGGAAAAGTGGGAAGGGGGTGCTCCGATATACAATATTCTCACGTTATTTATAAAACCTAGACCCAAGGTTCCAGTTAGCCTATCTGTATTTATCAGGTATAGTGCATATCCGCGTAACTAGCATTGGATAATTCCGCGTGTCTCACAAATGTAGCTAATTATCAATTTCGCGGGAATTCTACGTAAGATCCTGATTGGCAGACAGAACAGATCTTCTATGGTTAAAATTCATAGAAAACATCGATTATTACTCTAATTGGTAAGTAAAAATACGCCAAATTGCCCTTAAAATAACAATATTAAAAGGTTTTAATCTTCCCGTGTAAAATTCGATTAAACGCAGATCAGATACACAGTCTTTACCTATGGTGGATTCGCAGATTTTTTTTATCTTTGGACAAACCACGAAGGCTAAAAGCCTAAATACTAACGTACCGTGGGTGTCTTAAGCGAGGTAAGAGGAAGTTGGTTGACACGGGACTTAAATACTTGAACATTTGGGGGTGGAAGGAAATACCTCCGCAGGCAGCAGGTTCCACATTTTAGAAATTCTAGGGACAAAAGAACGAACAAATTGGGAAGTTCGGGGCTTGGCCAGTTGGACCGTATAGGGATGAATACGCGCGGAACCACGAGATTCTCTGTTGGGAACCGTGAGTGGAGGAACTATACTGGACAATTCTTCAGAGCAGAAGCCATGGAACTACCTATAAAAGAGCGATAAATCCCCACAGCCCGACGATGGGCAAGAGAGGGAAGCCTTTCTGTAAGTGAAGGATCATTAATGAGACGAATAGCTCTTCTTTGAATAGAATCAAAAGTGCCTAGGGTTGTGGGGGACGCCATGCTCCAGATATGAAAACAGTATCCCAAGGGAGGTCGGATTTGGGACACATATAAAGTCTATAAATTAGAAGGGGAAAAATACTTTTTGGCTCGAAAGAGAAATCCAAGCTTTTTGAAGCTGCCGTGGCTATAGATACAATGTGTTTATGCCAGTTAAGGTTACTTTCAAATGTAACGCCCATAAAAGATTGAAGGTCTCTTTGCTCTGTAAAACTTGGCCGCTCATAAGTAGAGGATGAGTATTTGATGACTCTTTTCGCGACAAGGAACATGATTGTGTTTTGCACCATCACCTACGATATACTTCTGTTTTTAAGTCTTAACAAAACCTATAAATAATAAAAAATCGATTTAGCACTGTGTATGCTAGCTTAACTTTAAGTTATCAGGATTTTCCTTTTTAAAACGATAAACAAAAAATTTAAATCAAAAAGAAACGTAGTTACAGTATGTGTTTAAATAGGATCAAAAATTAGGTGTTGTTCTGCTACCGTAAGTGGTAGGTGAATTCTCTATCATCCTTTACTGTGTTTAATTTTTAAATATTTCTACTGTTTAATAGTTAAAAAATGGCTTCCAACCAAACCTAAAGAATTTTTTCCTAATTGTTTTCTTAGGAGCAAACGTAACTCTGGAATTTTTCACTTTAAATGATTTCCTTGTTGCATCCGTTCGTCTTTTTGGATTAAAAGAAATAAACAACGGCTTTAATTTATTTTAGTCAATAATTTCAATAAATAAATAGTTTAGTTCCAAGGTCATACTTTTTTTCAAAACAATATTATAAATTATGTACCTTTTAATGCTTCCATCTTGTGGTACTGGATGAGCCACCTCAATCAGGTCTCTCTCTCCTATACTCATATACAGTTTATCTGTCTCGGCAGCAGGTGGACGGAAGTCCGGTTCTTTTTGAGAAGAAAGAATATTTAATCCTTCTTTCAGGTACGTTTGCCATGGTGGGGTGACTGATGAATCTTGGTCAGCAGAAACCTATGAAGAATAAATATATATATATATATTTCATTAGTAAAAATGTTGAAAATCAATGCATAAATACAAATAAATACAAGAAAAAATACATCTTAAATTGGCTAACACATAAACAAAACATATTTTCAAAATATGGTATTTTTACCTTTAATTGTGTTGAGATCTCTTGGAGGCAGAAATTGTTGGGACTGTAGTTTTTAATTTCAAATTGGTATCCCTTGTCAGTTACTTCTGCATTTTCACAATATAAGTATATACTCCTAAAAGAAATATATGCCCTTAATATTTGTTTTCTTATTTTAGTAATATTTTGTAAAGTTAATATATTTATTTTCAGACTAGTAAAAAAGAACCATTTTTTAAAACAAAACAGGCAGAATCCAATTTCTAATGATTTATCGAATGTTATCATGAGCCTGAAGCCCATTAGGTTGACACTCATGTATGTACATACTTATTTCTTGTCGGACATGATACCACGACATCGCCCAATCTCACGTGTTTATTATAATCTGTATAATGAGGTACACCACCTCCCACTCCTACTAGAAATACATAATCAACTTTTTGGAAGGTACCTGCAAAAAAAAACACATTTTATAAGCCTACAATTTCCACGACACTTTAGTAAAAAAGTATAAAATTAAATTAAATTTTGAAAGTTTTCCTTATCATTTCAGCGAAAAATTATAATTACCGCCATTTATAATAAATTACTGTATTTTTTAAATTAAAGGTAATTTAATATCTACCCATGTTATTAGGGCCTCAGGTATATATATGGCAATAGGTCACTTAGGTAAGACAGGTACCTAAATTTGACTTAGTTCGGTAGTATTTTACCAAAGCTGCACATTGAGTATATAGCGACCAAAAATTGACAGACAATTTATGGTTAATCGTGGCAGACTTTTGATTTTCTATTATTTTCAAAAAGTCTGCTACGAAATTACAACCAGCTAAATTGTCTGCTAATATTTTTTTTGGTCGCATTAAATTATATTCTATTCTATTTTTCTTCTTGGCTCTGGTCCCTTCAGGTACAATTTCGCCAGCTCTGCCCCTTCCGGACTATGCTTTCCAGGGCCTCGTTGGCGGAAAATCTGGATAATCGAGTTCGTAGCTCCCAGAAAATGCAAAAACAAAATTCTATAAATCGATGCAATTCGATAAATCGATGAATGCATCTCTTTCCCGCCATATGAGAAATACCTTGTGTTCACTACAAACACATACCATTAGCTTGTAGGAATCTTCGTTCACAGCGCTTAGCACCAGAAGAAAGAAGCCATCAATTTTGCGTCAATCTTTACTTGATCTCCGAAGGTA
Source organism: Listronotus bonariensis (assembly GCA_014170235.1). Lineage (NCBI taxonomy): Eukaryota > Metazoa > Arthropoda > Insecta > Coleoptera > Curculionidae > Listronotus > Listronotus bonariensis. Next base: position 5,098 of record JACEGR010003767.1, on the reverse strand, counting down.
AAAACGCCCGTAAAGTTCCTCTAACCGCCACACCTGGGAAATTATGTAATTCTCTACTCGACGTCCGCACTGTCCGCAGACGAAGGGTACGGGATGCCGGTTTTTGTATTTTGCCACTGCATTTAAGTGCGCATGTTCGTCCACCCATTGCGCGAGGTCGTAAAAATCCGAAAAATGCTTCTTGCCACTGCGGATCTAAATGTAGGTTATCTATGGTGGCTTCGCATTAAATATACTCTTCAATGTGTTCAAACGGCAACTTTGGTAAAACACTGCCTAACTCGGTAAAATTTAGGTAGGTACCTATCTTACCTGTGTCTGTGTGCCGTCGTAGCAACCACCGCTCGGCTTAGTGAAGCCCCATCTCATGTAAGGTATGGTAAGTATAGGAGAGTCATTGAGCAAAATATAAGCTTTGTTAAAATACTGACGATCTGCTATCCACTGGCTCTTAAACTAAAACGCGAGAATCTAATTTCGGGAAAGTAATTAAAGCCAGTTTTTAATTCTTCGGAGAGACAGCTCAAAATTGTAATAGGCAATTTTTGCCAATGCATGGAAGGGAGACAGTCTAAAGCGAGACAACATTTGCTTCGCCTTTAACTGACGGGTCATCCTATCATGGTATGTTTGGATGAATGTATTCTTTGCCTTATCTCTATCTGCTAATGTAAACTGAAATTCAATTGATAGCATCGAGCTAATTTAACATGTAAAGTAAATTAAAGAAAAAATAAACTATTCATGAAAAAAATCCTAAGAAACATCTCTCGATGGCCTACATATTTAATTATTGTTGCCCTTATCTTAGTCTTCTATAGCTTAAGTTTTAAAGGACGTATGGTAATAAGAGCAATAATAAATGAAATATAAGAAAAACATTCATTACTCTAGATTAATATTCACCTAATAATCTCGTTGTGGTATTTCCTGCAGCTGTCATTGCCTCTCTAGTATGACCGACTGTGGGTAATTTTGTACATACTATTCGGTGAGCACCAATGTTGCCAAGAGTATATACGTTAGATTCACCTGAAAATGATTCACATTACAATTTTTTATTATTACTGACAATTTCCCTTTCAAGAGATGTTTTCTAGCAGCAATTTTGTAATACAGTCATTGATATATGTATGTCATTTTAAACCTAATCATTACAAAAGGTGTTTTAAAACTAAACTGTCAAATTTGGAATTAAATTTAAAACTGATTTATTATTATATGACTTGTAAGATACGTATGTATAGGTATGCGCACATACGTCGGCATTGGACGGACGGTACGGATTGAAAAAATGGTTTTAATAAAATTAAATGAAGCAGTGTACCTATGAACGGGCGATTTGTACCGGGTTTAAAAAGTCCGGCGAAAATATAGTAACTTGAATTAAAATTCGGCCATTACCGTTTCATATATGTGCGATACAGGTCAGAAATTGAGTTATTTGACAAGAATATAAGATGATTTCTACCGGAGGGTTTTAACCCAGTAGTTTTATACCATGGATGAAAAGGCGATAACTTTTAATATTTACCCATGGTTTTTCCGTGAATCGCATGTGCGTGTGTATCATGTAGTTTTTCCGATCCGTACCGTCCGTCCGATGCCGACGTATGTGCGCGTACCTTTAATGAGATACACTATAGATAATTTTATTTTAATTTGAGTTTGCAAGATTGTCATTATTTTAACCACATTCCTTATTCGACTCATTAATTTATCCAGCATGCAAAAAGTATAGTTGTAAAAAAATCCCACAGTAAAAATAGTTGCATAATGATAAATTCTTTAATTTACTATACGTACTAAGTGGCCCATTATTATAGATTGTCAACCTGACGTTTAAAGTTAGCATTGAAGTTCACTTGTCAACCCTCAATTATGTTTAATACTAATGAAACGTAATGTAAAGTTATTTTTAAACGAATTTTTATTATTTGAATTAAAGTCAAGTCCCGACACTCAACCCCGCAATGATAAGCTTATAAGATACGCTATATTATGTAGATTAAAATGTTTTTGATTATTGTTATGGTTACATGCCATACACATACATTTTATGTACGTAAAAATGAATAGACTATGCCTTCCATACGCGCAAGTTGGATTTCACAAACAGTGAGATAGATAAACAAGACGTAGTTTAGTAGGCGGAGCTAGGAAACCCCGCGTAAGCTGCAGACTCTCCTCATCGGCAGTGATGCCACAAGTTGTGTAAGTTAAGTCTCCGCGTCGCTTGGCAGGGGAATCATTTCCCCTCGATTTGCCAGCCGACATGCTTCGCGACTAATGGCGACACCGTGTGTGATGCGGGAAGGGGTACGTTTAACCCACGTTCTGGCAGCACTGCTCATCGATTGTTTGTAGAAGCCTGTGCCCACGGAACGACGTCTTCTTATGTTTCTCTTTCTTTGTGCCTAAGCACCTGGAGTATACGTCTATGGTTGACTATTATTATACTATAAATTTAACCTCATTTGTCAATGTAATGACTCTGTTTAGATAAGTAAGTAATTATTTAATAATTGAAGTTTATTGCTTTAATTAATCATCAATTGTTCCAGTAGAAATCTTGATTTACTTAAATTTGTATTATTTTTTTATCGCGCTGGTAGAAAACAACATATAAATTGCAAATTGAAGATTTTTTAAACTAAAGGTTATATTACAGCCACAGGGTTAAAAATTGTACGGACATTAAAAGCCACTGTTAGGTATCCTGGAATGTTGTATGAATGTAAGTTAAAAATTAAAACATAATTATTACTAAACGAGGAACAATGTTGATGGTGGTTAAATATTTAAAATAAATTAATGCTCGAAGGAGCTAGAAGTAGACTGTCATATAGAATTTATACTATAGCGGATTTACTAACTCAAACTAAAACAAACTTTTTGATTGATTCACTGCACTATCTTATCAGTATTACTTAGTTAATTAAGTGGTAATTCAGCTTAAGTTGATATGTATGGTATATAGATATAAATCTCATAAACGAATTTTTCTATTAATAAAATAAACAAAATATATACTTTGTTCATAGTCACTTTAATTGAAATTTAGCCGTGACAGCTGTTTCGTAGTACAACTACATTTTCAAACGTACGTTTGAAAATGTAGTTGTACTACGAAACAGCTGTCACGGCTAAATTTCAATTAAAGTGACTATGAGCAAAGATATATTTTGTTTATTTTATTAATTTAAAATGTACGGTCACAAAGTAACGGACGAAACCATAAATTCTTTGAATTTTTCTATACCTGCAGTTTTTTTTGATATTGCAAAAAAATTATTCTTCATAAAAACTTTGAGAGTGATAAAAAATAGTATTTTAATAGAAGTGCCAATATCTCGAAAACCATAAATGTTTAACTGAACTTACAACTAAAATAATTTCATTGCGAATAATGAAAACGTCTAAATTGAAATTATATTTTTAACAATGATACAATTAATGCATTATATTATTCCTTTCTATAACTGATTTTATAATACATATAAATCAGTTACTTAAATAATTGTTAGAAACTGCAGTTGATTGGTAACATTTCTTTGATATTTGTAAAGAAAATAATGCTTAAAAACATAAAAATGAGTATAATTAAACTAGTTAAAAAAGTCTTACGACATTATGCTAAACTGCTGGTAATGTTTAAATTATAAAATTAAAATTTATTTTATGACGAGAGCCGAATTGGACCTTTGTAAGAAAAAAGCAAATATATGTATTATACAACATAAGCATTTTTTGGTGTATTAAGAAAAAGTGAAAAGTGAGATGTATGTACAAACAACACAATGGTGATATATATATATAGTGTGTATAAAAATATACTTCCCTTTTAATTACATCACAACTACTTGTTAGTTTTTGGGCCACGTTTTGCAATAGAAACTAGTTAAATTTATCGTATTTTTGGTGCTCCGCTTAATAAGTAAAACTTATATCATTTTTTTTCTGTAATGGAATATTCTTAAACCTTTAATTCTCTCTTTCGAAACGCTCAAAATAAATAGGTTGTCACCAAACATAAACTGGGCCAAAGGTCCAGAGGTGACTTGGTTTTTGTAAGCCAGCAAACACTGAGTAGTCGGCCAGCAGGCGGCCGACAAGCGGGACTAGCGGCAAACCGACCATCCGTTTTACCAAACACCGGGCGCCGTCTATTGGCCGACAGTCGCCCACGCTGATATACATATACATTAACCGCCGAGTCGTACGCAAACGTGCATTCTTACCACCGCGTATTTTCTGAATAATTAGGTACTGTTCGCCCAGTAAGTCTGCCTCGATGAAAAGAATGCGGACAAAAAATGTGCTGGTTTTAAGATGATGCCAAATTTTTAATACTATTTTATTTCAATATTTAATAATTGATTAACTTGCCTGTTTTAATCTTGTTATTGTTGTTATTTTTGATTCCTTAAAGTAACTTTATTTTGTTGCATTATCGCAATATTTATATCGCTCTAACATATTCCTACACTTTTAATACTTTGGCAAAAATGCCTTTCTGCAAACAGAAAGCCGGCGCGGCGATTCCCTTTCACAGATTGGTGGCCGTCGAGACGAGCCTCCAAAGCATCGTCGAATGATATTCGAGGATCTCGATGGTGACGAATTTCTTCCTCTGTCCCTTCAGGCTTTCTTTCGGCAGACTCGGTGCGTTCGTGCTACTCGGGCATATTGTGTTTGCTTCACTGATCTCGATGAATTGCCAATGTTATTACCTGCGCGAAACAAAGTTACTTTTCATGGCCATAAAAACTGGATTGTGCGCAAGCAGAGTTGAGGGTAAACGCACCTGGCGCCAAACAAACTATCCGCATTATCGGAACGAATTTGTCGACGGCGCGGCGTCCTGGTTTTCTGTTCGATGTACGGTAACTAATGAGCGTCACGGTCAGACCGCGGACGAAGGGTACGGGGTGCCGGTGTTCGTATTATGCCATGGCTTTTAAGTGCGCATGTTTGGCCACCCTCCATTTGTTTACTGCGCGAGGTCGTAAAAATCCTTAAAATTCTTCTTGCCACTGCGGATCTAAATGTAGGTTATTTATGGTTTGCTTGCAACAACGCTTTTGCCCAACCAGAG
>JACEGR010003766.1:0-98936 GCA_014170235.1 Listronotus bonariensis | reverse complement strand
ACCTTGCAGGGTGTAGCGAAAACTAAAAGAGATAGAACGAATCTGATTGCGCAATCTCGATTTCAATTTTTGAAACAAATTTAATGGTAAAGTAAATCTCATGGCTAACTTGATTCGTTTTGGAGATACAGAGTGTTTTTCAAATTTTGTCAATTTGGCCAGGCACTTGTAACTCGCTTAATATTAGAGATAGAAAAAATGTAAATAGAAAAGTTTTAGGGATTTTTACGTACAATTCAGTGGATTACCTATATTTTTTCCATTGACATTTATTTTAAAGTTATAACATAAAGTTAGGTTTTTTTAAATAGAACACCTTGTATATTTATTATCAATTAAAAGGTCTCCTTATCAGCCGTAAAAATACTACATTTGATATATTTAATTTGTCATAGTTCGGAAATATAGCCATCGTCAGGAATGCGATAATAAAATGGCATTTTAAAATGCAACACCCTGTATATTTCTGTAACCAATAAAACGGCATTTTAAAGACTTTTAGGAATTCACCAAATTTAAAATGATTTCCTCTAACAGTTTCCCGAAATATGAGCTTCCAAATCCTAATGCGTATCTATCTATCTTTTTAGATTTATAGGTCATATTTCCAAAACTATAAGAGATAAAATATATCAAATGTGGTATTTCCTTAAACCACTTTGAAATATCTTTGCAACACTAGAATAATATACAAGGTGTTTTGTAAAAAAATCCTGATGTGAGAGAAAATTTGTCACAAAAATCTGTCGCAGGCTCACGGACCATTTAGATCTACCATTGACCAAACTACACATTAAAGTCTCAGTTTTTATAATTTTGTCTATTTTTTCTGTTCTTAGATGATATGGTTAAGTCGGTACTTTGCGTTCCAATAGTAACTACAGATGGGGATTGTTATGCTATTGTGGAAATGTATAGAGCTGTACCAGAATCGCCATTTAACAAGGATGATCTTAAAATATCAATTGTAGTGTCGGGGTGGATGGGTGCTGCCATTCATCAAAATCGGCTTAGGTTAGCTCTACAGAAACAACAAGAGCTAAATGATTATTTATTGGACCTAATTAAATGTTATTTTGCTGATAATGTTCCTCTGGAAAAATTAATAACTGAAATAGTGGTAAGTAGCATGCCTGAACTTTAAAATGGCAATGACATCCCTCTTTTTGTGATATATAATATTAAAGGTAACACTAGTTATTATATTTGACCTAAGATTGATCTTATTGTAAGTACAAAAACCCACATATGACTTAGAAGCTGTTTTTATTTTTCTGTATAGTTTTCCTGTAGCTCAATACATTTATTTCATTGGTACTCAAAAGCATTTATATCATCGCTGAATGCTGATTTGTCCAGGTTTTAAAATAGCCGTGTGTGGCTCCTTATTCTGAGGCATATTTTTACTAGCAAGAAATTTTTCATAATTCGGCATCAAATTAAAATCCGATGGAGCCAAATCTGGTCAATAAAATTCCAAAGAAACCTTTTCGAAGTCTGATAAATTTTTGTCATAATAATTTGCTATTTGTATTAAGGTGATCTGCCTGGTAGAACATAATCTTTCTTTTTTCGGGTAATACTAAGAACTCGTAATTTATCCTTTATCAAAATAAAGCTAAAACGCGATTCGCTGTCGTTTTTTAAATACTTGTTTTGGAAAAAAGTTGTATATAGAAAAGTTTCTTAAAATGATCTAAATATTATCGGAAAGTTAATTGATTTTTGGTACTGTTAATAATCAACACATGAAATTTCCCAAAAACACAAAATCGTAAAAATATCCAACTTTCCGATAATCTTTGGATTATTTTAAGAAACTTTTCTATGTACAACTTTTCCTCCAAACAAATATTTAAACAACGGCAGCGAATCGCGTTTTAGCTAAATGTAACGTGCTACGGCATCCCTCTTAATATGAAACGATTTTGCATCCTCTTAATATGAAACGATTTTTATAATTTCACATATTTCAATTTTTTTCCATGTTTGATAAAAATGTAAAACGGTCATATGACAGCAACTCCACGCCCTCTATCGGTTATTGTGAAAACTTTTTATGCCATCCCTGTATGTATATGTTACGCCGAATTTGTGTAATTGCCGAATTCATGTATTCGGCAAAATTATGCTTAATTCGTTAAATAAGCAGTAAGTAAACATCACATTGGGGTGGACACGGTTATTTCTGGTTAGTTAAATCTTTTTTATTTTTAATTCGCTTTATTCAAAAAGATTTAACTAACCAAAAGACTCATGGTCTTCACTCCCAATGAGACAAAAATTAGCTTATTTCACGAATTAAGCAAATTTTAATTTTGCCGAATACATGAAATCGGCAATTACACAAATTCGGCGTAATATCAATGAGTGTTCGGAAAATGCGTTAGAAAATTTTAGGGGTCATTCTGCAATGAAAAGTAATGTTAGTAAGTCCTTTGACAAAATGTGGAAATCTCCCTGGTTACCAAGTTACAGGGGTTAAAACTTCAATTTTTATTTTTTTCGCCCTTTTGCATTATTTTTTTACCAATCTAGTTTAAGATAAAATTACTTTTTTAATATGGCCAAAGAGCACTTTACCTGAAACTTAAAATTTATTTACATTATAACTTTTTATTTTGACAGATATCATCAAACCTGGGGGCGCCATTTTATAGAAAATCAAAAACCTAAAATTAAGGTACTCTTTACTAAAGTCGATAAACATAATCGTTTAGGCACCAATCGACATCAAAGTTTTCATCAGTTTCAATCAAATTACCTGCATACATACAGGGTGTCCAATAACTCAACCGACAAACTTTACGGGACGATTCTACAACGAAAAATAAGGAAAAAAAATTATATGAACGTATGTTCCAAGCCTCCCTAGTTATTGAACTACGGGGTGCTAAAAATTATTATTTTTTAAATATTTAACCCACCGTAGTATAAAAACTAACACGTTTAGGACATATATTTATGTGAAGTTCTTTTCTTATTTTTCGTTGTAGAATCGCCCCGTAAAGTTTCTCGGTTCAGTTACCGGACACCCTGTATGTATGTAGGTAATTTGATTGAAATTTATGAAAACTTTGATGTCGATTGTGCCTAAACGGTTAGGTTTATCGACTTAAATAAAGAGTACCTTATTTTTTAGGTTTTTGATTGTCTAGAAAATGGCGCCCCCAGCTTTGCGATATCTGTCAAAATAAAAGTTATGATGTAAACAAATTTTAAGTTTTAGGTAAAGTGCCCTCTGGCGGTATTAAAAAGTAATTTTATATTCAAATTTTGGAATCTGCAAAGCTTGATTTAGGTGTCAAATGTCAACTAGATTAGTTAAAAAATAAATGCAACATGGCGTAAAAACAAAAATAAAACTTTAACTTTTAACTTCTATAACTTGGAGCCAAGGAGATTTCGACATTTTGTCAAAGGACTTACTAACATTATTTTTCAATGCAGAATGATTCCTAAAATTTCCCAACGCATTTTCCGGACACCCTGTATACATTATAGTACACCTTTTTTGTATACATACAGGGTGGCCCACCATATTCGACACGGTCTGTAGCTGCATAACCATGGGGTTATTAAAAAAATAAATACTGGAACATATACAGGTCGGATAAGACCACAGTATAAAATTATTTTAGTCTATACAGGGTGTCTCAAAAAGGTGTGACGTATCAAAGTTATATTTTTTAAATAGAACACGCTATATTTTTATGACGGTTTTAGATTCTACTCTAAAAATAACTCAAATTTGTTTATAGTACTAAGTGTCTAATTTTATTCGTTTTTGTGATATTTGATTTTTTTGAAAAATGCAGAGGTAAAATTAAATTGATTTTACTTTAACATTTTTAACACTTTAAACTTTAAAATGTGTAACAAGATTAGAAAAAGTCTGCCATATCATACGTAGGTCAAATCAAGATCAAATATTGTACAGGGTGATCAAAAAATAATTTCAATTTTTCAGAAAATCAAATAGCCATATCTCTCTTATTTTAAATTGAACACCCTGTATTTTTACGTCACATGATGACAAATAAAATACTCTTTTAAATGGTTTATAAGTTGCCTATACCTAACTTTTGTGCTGTTTTTAGCAAAATCTGTTTTTACAAATTTTTAGTCCAAATGTTTATTTAAATTAAAGTTGGCTATGACATAGCAGCCATTAATATTTTTCTTAAGAAAATAACAACGACCATTTATTGATTACTTGTGTTTTAGTTAGTTTAAAAGAAATTTCAATGATTTTAAATAAAAACCCTTCTTCTAAAACAACAAGATGATATAATACTGGTAGGATGTGAAAAAAATGGTTTTCTTTAGTCTAGAGTTAATCCTAAAAAATATTCCAGGAGAAACCATCTGATAACCTTAATAGTTGTGTTAAAAAAATTGACACAGTGATTATGGATAATGGAAGAAACGAGTTATAGGTCACAGAATGTCGTCATAACTGACCAGAGGCGTTATTAGGATTGTTTAAAAACACAAGTTTTATCATTACCATATTCAGCTGAAATAAGTGTTATTGGAAGTAGCATTATAAGCAACTAATGAATTTTTTTTTCTGTGAATTTTAAAAATAGTGGCAGATAATACAAAATCTTTTAATTTTGTGCTTTTTTCAACAAATTTACATTTTGCAATAACGGCTTAGTAAATAGGCATAGCTATCCTCACAGCCTACTTACATTTAAATAGACATTGGAGTTTACTTAAAAAGTGATAAAGATAGGTATTGGCAACCTATACACCATTTGAAAGAGCATTTGGTTTGTCATCATGTAGTGTAAAAAAATACAGGGTGTTCCATTTAAAATAAGAGAGATATTGCTATTTGACTTTCTGAAAAATTGAAATTATTTTTTGATCACCCTGCATAATCTATGATCTCGATATGACCTACGTATAATAAGGCAGACTTTTCCTAATCTTGTAACAAATTTTAAAGTTTAAGGAGTTTATATTGTTAAAATAAAATTAATTTAATTGCACCTCTGCATTTTGGAAAAAAAATCTAATATCACAAAAACGAATAAAATTAGACACTTGTGTAGTAATAACAAACTTAAATTATTTTTTATGTAGAATCTAAAACCGAATCATAAAAAAATTAGGGTGTTTCATTTAAAAAAATATAACTTTGATACGTTACACTTTTTTGAGACATCCTGTATAGATTAAAATAATTTTTATACTGTGGCCTTATCCGACCTGTATATGTTTCAGTATTTACTTTTTAATAAAACCCTATAGTTATCCAGCCACCAGACCGTGTCGAATATCGGTGGAGCCACCCTGTATATTTTTTTTCTACCATAAATATGTAACAATAGTATTATTGCGAAATTTGCCAAAGCCACTTTGGGAGCTGAAGGGTTGCTTTTTATCATAGATCCAGAATCAAGTGAATCATGACTGCAGAAGTATTTGATGAAGGCTAGACGGCACCTACACGCCACTATGCATAAGAAAAATATCAAAGTTAGACTATCCAAAAGATCGTAGTATACCCGGTTTAGTAGCCCGAACAGGCGTCACTGTTAACCTCAGAGATGCATATAACGATCCAGGGTTTTTACCGAAGTTGAACCAAAAACTGGTTTTATAACTAGATCTATTTTATGCATGCCTATTGTAAGTGTTGACAATATTTTAGGTTAGTACTCAATGTTTAGTGGTAAACAGCGTCCTTTGAACCAGTTTATATACAGGGTGTAATGAATTGATGGCTAAAAATACAGGTTATAATTCTAAACTTATTTAGGAAGAAAAGTTCATATAAGCATATGTCCTAAACTTCTTAGCCTTTTAGGTTCAAGGGTGTTAAAATTTTAAGGAAAAAAATCGTTTTCTTAACATAACTTTAAAATTGTTGTAGGATTTTCATGAAGTTTGGCACAAACCTAGTAAGCACCCAATGGGATTTTTAACATAGATCATTTTTAAATATTTAAACCAGTGCCTTCCATACGGGATGAATACTAAGAAATTTTCAAAAACAATATGGTAGAGGTAAAATCAAAATAAATTTGGTACAGCGCGTCATAAGCAATGCATGGCACCCTGTACCAAACTTCTTTGATGTCAAGTCTACGCTATTACTTTTTCCAAAAATAAAAATCATGTTTTAAATTTTCATTTATTATGCAACAAATTTGATCTCTTGACTTTTTCATGTACTATGCACCGCTTTCGCATTAAAAAAAAACGTTATAGGAACTATTCTGATAGTTAAAAAACTATCTTTTTAAAAGTACTATTGGGTACACAACAACGTGACAAGTAGATTCTGCAATGAGACCGCTCGGGTCCCAGTTCGGCGGATACAATCAGAGTGTGCTCCATAATACTAGAAATGAATTTATTCAATACATAATTTTAGGATCTACTTAACGAGTCTAATGTAAATCTTTTAGCATTCAAATCAAGCCTTGCATACATGATATTAATACTTCCTAGATAATACGGAAGTAACTATACCCACTGGCTTTAACGAGTAAGTATGTAGTTACAGTCAAAGCACACTATGCGCTCATGTCCTGTTCGTAACGGTTTGGCCAATGTCGTTTAAATGTCATTTGAGGTCATTTATTTAAGAAGCATGTAAAATATTTGACCTGACCGTGAGCGTACCGAGACCTGAACGCTTAGTGTGCATTAATCTTTAGGCTTTGGAACATTTATTTGAAATTGAGGTGATTCAGATTTGTATAAACCTAAATGATAAATTTAATATCCCATTTAGTGAATTGTAGTTATTTATGTAACAATGCATAGAAGTGACAGAGTGACACTTTTTACGAATGGAAGTGTATCCCATGACTAAAAACAATTTATGCATGTGTTGCATATTGTATTCTTTCTACAACCGTAGTACATTTCGGAATTTTGATTTCTGAGTCATCCAGTTTTAAAATTTTTAATTATTTCTTTAATGTTATTCAAATTGACAACATTTAAGTTCAAGTGACGCATAAACTAAAGAAAGTAATTGGCTTTTTTAATCAGGCGATCTGGCAACGTTGTTAGCACCCTCATTGGAATAATTTTGAACTATCTTAGTTCAAAATGACATTTTCTTGCTGTTGTTGCAGTTAATATCGTATTTTTAAATATTTTTTATGATTTTTTGAATAAATACAATATAAAATACAAAAGAGTTAGTCTACCATTCTGGCTAAGATACAAACGCTAAACCTAGAATAAAAACTTTGTTTAAATACAATCTTGTACCGATCAGTACCAATATAAATGAGACAAATAATATAATAGAGACATTTTGCACCCTTATTTTGCAATTCCGTTGTGGTTAACGTTATTCTGAGATTGCGCAGTAACGCAAACATGATCCGTTATCGTTATTAACCATACCGGACTCCTTTAATTACGGATGAATACCGAAGAGCTTATCGTTATCGTTATCGTTATTGTTAAACTGCGTGGATTGTACGCCGGATTGTAGAAATTTTAATATCAATTATTTAAAAGGTTAAAATTTTAATGCCGTATTAATTAAAATATCATTTATACCTAGGCTCTAATTAGCGAAAAATCTATAGCAGTAATAAAAATCAAATAGTGTTAAGAAATTAAAACGGACTTGCACTTTTACGGATATTCTAAATCAGTAATTAATTTAGATGTTACAAGTCTGGCACACTTGCTTTTTATTCTACTACCAAACCTAACCTTACTTTTTGTGTTTTGCTTATACTGTATTGTTTGTATCTACTTTAAAAACGAAATCAACAGAAGTGTTTGCATATATTTAAATATGAATTTATATCTTATGAAGAATAAAAGTAAATACTGATTTTTCGTTAACTTTAAAATGGGTGAACCACAGGCAAAAATAAGGTTATGTGTCGAAAGCGCAGACGCAAGATATATTTCTTAAAAGAGGCTGCAAAATCTCTGTCTAAAACTGCTGCCGTAATCGTTATGTTTAATAACGATAACCATAAGGAGGTCAAAAAATGTCTGTTATTTTTAAAGGTGCAAAATGCCCTAATACCATGTAATTAATTACCTTCCACTATAGGAACTACTAATAAGTAAGTTAGGCTGTTAAATTTATTTTAGATACATATTTACTTCCTTAACCTAAAAACCCGTCATAATTCGACGGATTGCTGCATTGTTGGTGCAATTAAGTAATGCTGAGATACCTATTAGTAGTTTTACAATGAAAGGTAATTAATTGCATGGTATGGTAATATATATTTTGTCATTCTGACGGTGACAGAATTATTCTTCACTTTTTATCGTTAATGAGTATATCGATACTGCTTATATCTCAAAAACCAGCAATAATTAACGTATAGTGTGTTATACATTTACATTACGCGTTTACTGTTACGAGGCATATAAATTCATTTGGCGATTTCAACTACCGATGGGGCGCTGTTTAACGTAAACAAAGCCAAAGAAAGCAGGTGGCCAGGCAGGCAGCCGGCTCTGATCCCGTTACGGATTTCGAGGTATTGAAACGGTTAAAAACATTGTTCTGGTTTTAATACAGCCGTAAATTTGTATAGATTTAGACGAGTTAAGTGTGTTGAAAATCGATTTGTGAGTTTGAGTAGTGCCCTTGATAGTTTAACTGACTTTTTCGTTAGTAGTGAAATTGAATTCGTTTTTCGATCTATTCCTTTTGACCCATGAAGCAAGATATTCTCACTTTTATGCCAATATTCTTGTTGGGAAGATGTGAAAATTAATATCTCTATAGCTTTCAATATTGCGAGTGTACACACATAAACTGTTATGCACACATGTTTTTTCATTTTAGATGTTGATGGCTCTTCTGATGCCATAATGAACGTTTTAATATGAGTACAAAAGAAAGACTTTTGATGAAAAATGATAACAAAATCACACAACCATTCACGCACAAAGCTCAAAAACAAATTAATCGATACCGGTTAACGCGTGTTAAACATGACCGAATACCTGCTTTTTAGATTGCGCCGTTGACCACCAGAGGTCTCATTAAACTTTGGAATCGCCAATTGGAAATAAATTCTAGAGGTATTGAAACAAAACACTAATTCGCAAAGGGTGAAAATATCCGTTGACCTGTTAAAAGAAAGGTTCCTAATGATAACGATTAAAAAAATAATAATTTTTTTAAACGGTCTTAGAAACAAAGTGTTATTAAATCATTACTTTTATAGTTTTAGATGGTATATTTCAATTGAAGAAGAAAACATTATGCCTCAAATGGTTTATTATATGTTTAAAATGGTGGATCGGATTTAAGGAAATAAACCTGTATAATCTTAGAGAGCTTCATATTGACTGTACGAAAATGTTACCGGCCGAATCCGTATCATAATTGGGAGCATGCATTTAATGTTGCCCATTGTATGTATAACATTTTGCTCAGAAACGTTCAAAGTTTTTCCGGATGTTGAGGTAAAAAGACTTGCCTAATGCTTAGTCCTTATGTACAGGGTGGCGCCTTTTCGTTGATCCTTGCAGGGTATAGCTAATTAACTAAAGAGATAGAACATATCTGATTGCACAATCTTCATTTTGATTCGTTTTGGAGATATAAAGTGCAGTTTTTTAGTGCGTATATCTACTTTTTAGATTTATATGGCCATAAACCAACTTTAAAATAAAAGTCAATGGAAATAATATACATACGCAACTGAATTCTACGTAAAAATCCTTAAAACTTTTCTATTTACATTTTTTTCTATATGCCTGGCCAACTTGACAAAATTTGAAAAATACTCTGTATCTCAAAATCTAATTAAGTTAGCCATGATTTACTCACCGTTAAATTTATTTCAAAAATTGAAATCAGGTTGCACAATCAGATTTGTTCTATCTCTTTTAGTTTTCGCTATATCCTGCAAGGTCCACGAAAAAGGCGACCCATATACGGTAAAATATTGCGGAACTGCGGAGGTCAAAATCATGGTACTACAATATCGAAACTCATTAAGCTGTAAGCAGCCTTGTTGGAAAAAGTGACAGAACCGTAACAGTTCAGAAAAAAAAATAGAAATTTTCAACTTTACAGATATTTTCGTTAGTATTTTTTGGTTTAAAAATAGCCTTATTTAAATTTGTAATCTAAATTTAGGTTTTTTGCCCCTAGGAACAGACAAATTTTTAACACTGAGCTCGATGGATTGCTAATGTTATAACCTGCGCGAAACAAAAGTTACATTTCATGGGCGAAAAACCGGTTTGTGCGCAAAACAGGTTAAGAGTAAACGCACCTCGGCAAACAAACTATCCGCATTATAGGAAAGAATTTGTTGACGGCGTCCTGGTTTTCTGTCTGAAGTACGGTAGCTAATGAGCGTTACGGTCAGACCGCGGACGAAGGGTACGGGGGTGCCGGTGTTTGCATTTTGCCACGGCTTTTAAGTGCGCATGTTCTTCACCCACTGCGCGAGGGCGTAAAAATCCGAAAAAGTGTCTTGCTACTGCGGATGTAAATCAACATAAAGTCTGCAAGCAAGCAAAAAAAAAAAATTCTCATCCACATTCACACTTTTAAGGGAAAAAAATTGTTAAAATGTGTTCATTTCTCATATGATTGATATTAGTTTGAGAATTCATTTAACTAAAAAAAAGTTTAAATAAATATTTTTATTTTCAAAACCTTATGTCAAAAACTTATTTTTTCAATAAAATAAAAACTATTTACACTTTACTTGTAACTTACTTTTGTGTCATTTTAAAGTTCTGACGTTCTTATTGATACACCCTTTAGTTAACTAATAAATAATCATTGTAATATTTTACTTTTATTTCTTTTTAAACATATTGTTTTAGGTATTTTACTTTCTGCAATATATAAAAAATTGTCAATAAAAGATGTTTTCTAATTCCTTTCCTTTTCTCATTTTCGGTGTTATTCCTTACTTATTTAAGTTGTTACTGACTTACATTTAGTTCCACCGTATTTATTTTAGTTTTTGTGTATATTTTTTTCTCAAATTTAAATAAATTATGCTTTTCCCACCTCAAATCCTGAGCTTTTAAAATTAAACAAAAATATTTAAATAATGAAGCTACCAACTAAACAAAGAAATTATAGGAATATTAAAAGAGAGATCTTTCGTTTGTTAACTTTATTTTACTCAAAATAATGTGGTTTTTGGTATATGCTTAAATTTAGTCAAAAACAAAATTCATCAGAAATATTACTCAAAAACTAAAATGAAAAATTAGGTGAGTATAAACAACAAATTTCAAAGAAATTTCCTAATAAATGTAATAAAAGTAAAGAAAATTTGTGTCCAGTAATAATAATTAAAAATATTCACGAACTAGTTAGTGCCAATCGGATTCATCATGGCCAGTCAGTTCGTTTAACAGTAAAGTATGTGTAAATGGCGAATGCGCAACCGAACGTAAGGGTTGGTAAAACATCCAGTCTTCTAAAAAGTATAAAATACATATTATTTTGTATGCTAACTAGCGTAATGTATTGTCGCCAATCGTATTTCCCGTAGAAAAACTTTTCTTTAATATTTCGACTATCCAATTTAAAACATTAGTACTCTACTTTCCAGTTTTTATTATTACAACATTTCCAAGATAGTCGACCCGTGCCCACTTCGTTGGGCGTTAATATCTGAACTTTTTGTTTAATTATAATAAAATATAGCCTATAACACTCCTGAATAGTGTAGATTTCTGATTGTGAAAGAATTTGTATGATCGGTTCAGTATTTCCGAAGATTAGCGACAACAGACAAACAAATACAAAAAAAGGTACAAACTTTACATCTTATTAGTATAGATTTCCGATTTCTAAACTTTGTCCAAGTTACATATCGAGGGCTACACCGCAGTACCTCGTAAGTAACATTATAATTATTAATTATATTCGTTTTTTAATACCCTATAACTTTTAAATAATAAACTATATTTACTTGCGAAATACAGTTTAGAAATCATTGGCTTTTAATAGGATAATATTATTAAAAAAATAACCCCTCCTTTTACCAAATTATTAGTATTAAGCAGTTTTTTGTCTGTTCTCTAAAATGTATATACAAAAATACATGAGACACTTATAAATGTCTATATATAATCAATAACCCCACATTCTTAATAAAAACGACAAGTTTTCTTTGGCTTGGGATCCATATGTTGAAAGTTTTTTATGAGCGTTTTGTGTAATAAGTTAAAAATTTCCCTGTAAAAATAATCAGTGTTTTTCCAGGGAAACATAAAATTTTTGACGCACGACACAAAGATTTCATGAAAAACTTTCATCGGTGATCCCAAGCTTTATACTTCAATCTTTAATTATTCTGACCAATCGTTTTTGTTCTACAAATACATTTATATTTACCATATCCTCGTTATTAAAGGTAAAATTATGCAAACCCAAATCTTATTTAGGAAGGTTTTGCGAGTTTATCTAAAAATGCGTATTTTAAATGTTATATTTATTTGTATTTATTTTTTTAGTACTTCGGAATGGCACGCCTCTGGCAATAAAAATATAATACGTCATCATATTGTTTGCAGCGTTGCCAACACAAAGGTATTTGTAAACAATTTTTGATTTGTTTTCTTTGTCACACACGTTTGTGTTTTCATGTTTTGTATTTTAATCATTGCAACAAAACAAACGGATTTTTAGCATTGAAATAACGCGTAATGCTTCGTCTCCTGTAAAGGATAAAAGGTCATTGGTTCCGACTTACCAATTCTTTGTTCACATGAGGACTATGCATAAGAGTTACACATTATACAGGATATATGTTTCTTGTTTCTTACTTATTGCTTAGGCAAACAATAACTAATAATGGAAAACAAGCAGGTAACTCCCTTTAATTGTCTTAAAACTAATTTTGTATAATAATTACGAGTCATAATTTTAATTCTAATCGCGTAAAAATAATCTAACATACCGCCACAACTAATAGTACAGAGTACTAATATACGTACCAAACATCATAATAGGTTGTTTACTAGTTTAATTTTTTACGAAGAACAAAAGAATTTAGCTGATTATTCTGTAACAAAAAGTAGTTTAGATCTGTTTTCATTATTAGTTATTGTTTATTTGTTCTTAACATTCACGTATTTTTTTATTGAAAATAAAATGATTATTTCTGTAAGTAAAATTATTTTACTAACTTCTTTGTAATTTAGCACGATTTGTAGATAAAGTCCCCCTTTTATTAGCATGTATTTGTCATGATCTAGATCATGGCGGATATACAAACAATTATTTGCAACTGACTGATGACACTTTGTCACCAACTGTACGATGAATCATTTTTGGAAAATCATCATTATCAAGTGACAATGACTATATATAAGGTAAATTTATATTTTAAGATTATTAGTTCTGAGTTTTCAATTGTACATATTTGTCTAAACAAGATAAAAAAACACCTAATATTAAAAGGATATTTGTTTGGACATACTAATTTAATTGGCAGAATTGGTAAATATACAAGGTGTCTCAAAATCAAAATTTTCATTGTCGAGTAACTTTTTCTAAATAAAAACACCCTGTGTATTTTGACAAATTCAATCAAAAATGTATAATAATTATACGTCCTAGGTGTGTCCCTTTTATATCATACCCGATGACATCTGGCGACAGATAAGTAATGAAATAAAACAGTGTATTATAGCGACAGATTTGGCCAACTATTTTAGAAGTTCGTATGAAACTAATGCAAATCAATAACGATCTTGGAGTTGATTGGTCAAATAGGCATCACAGGCAACTTTGTAAGGCCATTATGATGACCAGCTGCGATTTATCCGGCTCGTGTAAACCTCTATATGGTAGCAAAACTCTTACAGATAATGTAATCAGTAAGTAAATAATCATTTCTTTATGATCATTAAAAAAATAGTGGTAGGGGAGCCCAAGAGGGGGATTTCGGGATTTACTACAGCGCGGCAGATTATTATACCGGAGAATACCTTGTACCCTGATCGTAAAAACAGAAATATATCCATCAGAAATTTTCTGAGCGCGTCAGATTAAGGATTAGGTGAGTTATTTACATGCTAAACAGTATATTCCACTAATCTGACAATTTAAGAGTGACGTAAAGAAAGCGGAGGGCTACACAAGTTGTAAAAATACGTAATTTATGACATTCTTGAGCGTGGCTATTTTCTTTATTTTGAAAAATTTTCTTAAGGATAACCAAAAATATATAATCCGAATACGATCCGAACGATTTTCCAAAAGCTGAAATAATAACAGTATTTTTTTGACATATTTTAAAAATCTATAGCCTCTTCCGCACCGATGAAAAGGTATACATTATATAACATTTTTTTTTTTCTTATCATCTAAGCTTGGCAACCCCAACCAAATCCCCATTAAGCATCTTTGGCTCCATACTATACTGTTTATCGATAAATGTAAAATAAACTATTTAAAACGGAATAGTTTAAATACCCTGTATCATAAACACGGAGTGTCATTTCCGAACCATGTGTATGAACGTTTTGAAGTGACAACGTCTTATAAGTCAATGGAGCAGGCTGCACACACCAAAAAACATGACTCATGCGGCGTTACCTCGCTCTGAGGCGTTCCATTTAAGGCTTGAAGTGCAAGCGAGAGCGCGGGACGAGCGACAAGAGGAACAATCGGCCTCCGCGTTCGACATCTCGTTTTTCCTCCTACTTGAGTGAGCGGTCCGCGTGGACAGCTGCTATACAATAATACATTTACATGTTTTCGACAAATATGAAGTGCAGTGAAAAGTAAATGTTGTGTCAATTGTTTGTAGCAACCATTCCATCAGTATTTTCATGGCGTTGTCACGTTCAACTATCGTCAGTAAACCGATTTTGCAGACAACCGATTCTTATTTCCAACATTTTCAGATGTAAAATCGGCCCTTAAACTTTGGTCATTCTTTTCTTGTATTATTATAGTTATTGGGTAATAACGAAGTAATCACCCAGTTCTTGTTTTTTTATTTAATAAAAACTTTTTTATAAAACATTTTTTTTTATAAAAACATTCAGTTCCTGTAAAGGCTCCTTTTGAATTGAAATATTGGCCAAAGATAAAAAGTCTATCTTGGGATATAGTGTTTCTTAAGAGAAAGTTTTTAAACGCTTAGGACAAGAAAAAACTTCGTTCCACTGACTACCTTGTCGACGGTATCATTAAAATTAGCGACAAGGTACGCTTCATTTAAAAATGTCCTTATTTGCGCCAACTTGTTTCACTAACTGCTGCAATGAAATATTTTTATAACATTCTACAGCAAATATTAGGTCAGGTTTTTTGAGCTGCTGATTTTTGGAAGCGATTCGGCATATATCTCCAATAAATTTTAAAAGAATCAGTGAAAAAGTTCGGTTATACTGGCCAAACTTTGCAGTATCAGCAAGACAAAGAAATTGTAGTTTGTAACAATCTTCGAATCTTATTTCCATTTCCATCAAAATATGGTCTAATATTTCATAGAGAAGTGCTCTGTACTGTCCTTAAATTTCTTCCTGTGAAAAATCACTGTCGCGAATATTACTCAAACGGAAACAATCGAAATAATACGTGAAAACCAACGAAACGACCAAAACCTATACTATCTTTTTAAGGCTAGCGATTTACCAAGCAATACATCTGATACTTCCACCCCCGATTATGGCCGCCGGCAAACCATACAGCGTTATCGCTGGCAACAGACGTCAAAGCGTAAAGCAAAACCCACGTAGAGGTGTATAGTTTGGTTCGTTTTATATTTTACAACCACTTGCTAATCGCGGATTGCGATGTCGCGTTACCAAAAGCGGAGAAAAGCGACTCGCGCCAGCGGTGAACATATGGTAAATTTTCCTTGGCGAATTTTACAAATAAGCAAGAATAAGGAACAAATGAGAAAAATGAGTTAAATAATAGTAATATGTTTTTTTTATGTTTTATTATTTATTTTTGGTGAAGTGCTCTGAAGTTTGTTAATGGAGACAGAAATACTTAAAAGATTTAAAAATGAAAGGGGAAGACCTCCGCGGGCAGCACCGTTCCACATTCTAGAAACTCTAGGGACAAAAGAACGAACAAAGTGGGAAGTTCGGTGCTTGTTCAGTTGGACTGTATGAGAATGCATACGTGCGGCACCAAAAGTTTTTTTGATTATTTAAAATAACTGCTTTATTTGGCAACTTTTTTATAAACCATTTTTGGTAAATTATGGCAATTTTTTGTGACTTTTACAAAGGTGTTAAAACTAATTACACAACTTGTGAATACCCTGTAAAAGAAAAGCCACACCCTATTTAGCCCACAAAGGATAATTGAAGGAGAGGGTAACAAGCCACATCTTCTGAGTTATTTCAACTTAATATTTTAATTAAATTCTAAAATCGTAATAATTAGGCTTTCACAGACTGCTTTTGTAGAAGTATATTTATACAAAAATGTATCAAAATGTGATAACAATATCAAAAATTATATTAGTTACCAAAAAAACTATTTAACTTTGTAATTCCGAGATATCGTAAATTGTGGCTTGTTACCTTTTCCTCCAAGTCCTTATTCTAGAGTTATATAATACCTTTTTTTTTAGGTTACTGAGAAAAACATGGCAGGAAATAATAGACCTAAAAGGTCAGAAAAGCTGGAGACAAGATGATTCAGTTGTTAATCCAATTGACTGAGTATAGCATATAAATAAATTTATTTGAGTAAATAGTACATAACTAACTTCCATATATATGTAACATATAAAATTATATCACTATACATACAAAATCATTTTAAAGCTTAAACCTAACTATTTATTATTTTTTTGCATTTAAAAGACAACTTTTAAACCGAAAAATTACAGATCCAATATCACTTGAAATGTATTATTAAAAATTTGCTAGATATACAAAATATAACAATGCTATTAAGATTTAGATAAAAAGTTAAATTATTACCCATTTGCTGTATCCCCAATCAGGTTTCAAAATAGGCTCGTTGCGTTAAATCAAAATCAAGTTGGATATCTTTCTATGCCTATTTAAAAACCACATGCTAATCTTAAAAAAAAAAACTTTTGGCCTAATAACAATTTAAACTTCAGATCTGGCCCCTTAAGAGACAGACGACTGTGTCCAACGTTTTTCATGAATCCTAGTAAACATTTTTTTCTTTAATTTTTGGTAGATACTTCATAATTTTATGCTTTTCATTTTGATCTAATAATGAAAACAGAAATATCAATACCCTGTGTTCAACGTTTTTCATAAATCCTAGTAAACATTTTTTTCTTTTATTTTTGGTAGATACTTAATAATTTTATGCTTTTGATTTTGATCGAATAATGGATACAGGGATATGAATACCCTGTATGTGCAAGGAACCTATTAGGTGGGCAAGAAGAACTAAATAACGGACGTCAAATAGTGTATGTAAAGTACAAGATCCGAATAGGAGGCGATCTTCACTCATCTGTTTACCGGATAAAAACTATTTATATTAAAAATAGTATTTAAGGGGATGCCGTATCACGTTAAATGAGCTAAAACGCGATTCCCTGCCGTTTTTAAATATTTGTTTGAGAAAAAGTTGTATATTGAAAAGTTTCTTAAAATGATCCGAAGATTATCGAAAAGTTGGTTATTTTTACGGGTTTGTAATTTTGGGAAATTTAATGTGTTAATTATTACCATTACCAAAAATCAGTTAACTTTCCGATAATCTTTGGATCATTTTAAGAAACTTTTCTATGTACAACTTTTTCTCAAAACAAATATTTAAAAAACTGCAGCGAATCGCGTTTTAGCTAATTTAACGTGCTACGGCATCCTCTTAAACAAAGGTATCGCCATGAATCGCCTAAAAAAATTAGGTCAAGGCAATATTTAATTTAAAAAAATAGGGAATTATTGGAATAGACAAATAGTGCTAGCAGTATTAAAGGAAATACCTTATTGTATTACTGCTAAACCTTAACGCGCCTATGTGAAGAACTGTTATTGGTTAGCATGACATGCTTGTATTATTTTTTATCTAAAACTGGGATGTTATTTGTTTTTATTTATAGTTTATTTTATTTATTTCTTTACAAATAAAGAAGTTTCAACTTTTTAGTATATTTTAAAGACAAAATTTAAAAATAAACAAAAATTACTTAAACCCTTAACCTTATTTTGTTTTCAAATGTCAAAATAAGGAAGGGAAACGACCGACTATATTTTGGCACAATTAAGGTCTAACAGTAACTTTAATAAAGTTTTCCTTATTTAAAACTACTACTGAGCATGCGTAATGTCAAAATACTGCTAGACCTTATATGAATTCCGATAATTCCCCAATAACCTTAAAATTTTTGACACACCTTGTATAATGGCAACCCCTATATTTTAAATTAATATAGAATGTACCAAAACATTTTTTTTTTAAGTTTAAAATTTAAAAATTGACCACAGCTTTATTTATAAAATCGAAGAAACAAAATGTACAATATATTGGTACTTTCATGTACAACAAAAAAATAAAAATTGACATTTTACAGGGTCACTCAAAAATTTTAAACTTTTCCTTTTTTTAATTGGTCATAGCCTTGACCTATTTTCCTTAGGCAACCCTATGGCAATACCTTTGTTAAAATACTATCTCTAATAAAAAACAGTTTTTATTTGGTAAACAGATAGAGAAAGGTGGCTTTCTATGCGGATCTTAGACTAGTAGGGCTTAAAAGATCATGAAAGCCAAAAAGCTAGTTGTTAAACAGACGCGAAAAGCGAATTGCGAAAGCAAATATTTGGCCAAAAAATTCGCGGTTTTTTTTGCATGTTTATACAGCTTAAGAAAATGAACTTTAAACTATCTTAATTTTCAATTACCCGCATTTAATTTTATTTGAAATTGACCAATGAGAACGAAATTCGCGTTTCGCAATTCGCTTTTCGCGTCTGTATGAACTAGCTTTTACAGTGATGAGGTTCACATTAAAGGGTAAAAATTTTACAATGTATACCTATAGTAAAATAATTAGGCATATTTTTAAATTAACATATATCTTATTTATAAAATTATTGAGGAATGGGATTAACTAAAAACATAGGTTAAGCAAAAGAAATAATGGCCATTTAGGCAGGCACATATTCAAAACTGCCCCTAAAATGTATTTTTTAAAAATCTCGGAATAGTGTATAAAGGTTTAAAATCCCGCGTAGGTATTATTTATGGTGTAAGGACAGGGTGAAATAACTTTTTAACAATAAGTACATATAAATGTAATGTCAAAAGACCTTGTGTTACAGGCAAAGTCAATTTTTAACTCTTAAATTAACAAAATGACTTAAAATTTAATGTAATAAAAATTTATTATTCCCATAATATTTAGATATATAGATAATGCATAAGATTATCTGATTTTTTTATACCTTTATTTCTTGAGCTTAACGTACATTTTTAGTTCTTAGCTTTAAAAATAACCCATAAGTAAAATTATGTATTGCGAATTTTTTCCTGGGACATAGTTTTTGTCAATAGTTGGTTCTTGCAAAAACATATGTAGGCACCGTTCATTCTGAGCAAGTGGGTGTCCAGCAATTCTAAAACACAAAATATAAATTATATTTTTGACAAAAATATTGTTTTAGTTATTTTAGGTATCACCTTCAATGATTAACATCAACAAACTTTTGTTTTTTGCATTTTTTTTTTTTTTTATTATAGCTAAATAAATAGTTTGTCTTAAGCATTTTTTAAGTAAGTTTTAACTTATTGGATTCATCAGCAAGATGATTAAAATTTTGGCATATAAGGTTAAGATTTATACATTGATACAGGCAATGCCACTTCTAAATGTTCATAGGGAATTTTTGCCAATGCATAAAAATGAGATGGTCTAAAGCAACAACAAAGCGAGAGTGATGGGCCACCCTATCCAGAGTGTTTACATGCAGTTATTCTTTGTCTAACCTTTACCTGCTAGTGTTTAACACACTGAAGGGTTATTTAAACGTATCAAGGGAGCATGACTTGTATATTTACTCATAGATATTATGTAAACTTGGAAATCAATGCTTACTTATTGATAAAAACTTCCAAGCCTTTCCGTCTATCTTCAATAAAGTCCTCTTCGAAAATTCCATCATCACCTCTAAAAGGTAGCTGCCGCTTCCAAGCTTTTCCTGGTAGTGGTGGTACAACTATTTTACTATCTCTTTCTAATTCATTTCTCAACCACTCAAAATCACTGTATCGCCGGCGTACACTCGATTCCTTTACCTTAAAGACTGGTAGATTTGTCTAGAAAGAGAGTATGGATAATAAAATTAAATAAAAACTGTCTTTATTCAAATTTATGAAAATTACATAACCTTTCAATGTCACTTTTAACCGAGCTTTTAACACCATTATTTTAATTCTGGTAATTATTTTGTATATGGTTTTCTGCTATTTTAACGATTATTTAAAATATTTTGACGTACATGTTATCTATCAGTTGTCCTTAATAATAATATGAAGGCGAATTATGCTTTTTTTTTTTGTGGCATTTGTCCACTTTATTATGGACAATTTGCAACGTTGTATAAATGTTTAATAATAAAAGAGGGATTATAAAGGGTAGTCGGGTTAGTTCTGGTTAGTGAATGTTTTTTTTTTTTAACCTTTATTTACACCAGAGACACTTTATGAATCCAGTTTCTGTGAATTATTTCTTTCATTGACTCATAAATAAAATCAGACCCTTCAGATGTTGCTAAATGCTTTCCATATTTAGCATGGTATAACTGATGTTTTTAGTCGTTTTTCTTCTTACTTTTAGGATATGAATTAACAATTTTAAATTTATCATATTTTTTATCTTTATTCTCAAAAATATGTGAAAAAATGTAATTTTCACTTAATTTTACATGTGATGTTCAGTTGCATTAACTCGTTTTACCAATTTTACCCCGCCCAGTTCCCCTTTTCACTCCCCAGTCCCTTAAGTTGGTTTACTGATATTTTTTTTTTTTAAAGGGAATATTTTGGATATGCGCCACTGACGTTTTATTTAGAAGAGTGTCTAAAATATGTAAGTATCAATAATTAAAAAACCCTTAA
Organism: Listronotus bonariensis; assembly: GCA_014170235.1. Lineage (NCBI taxonomy): Eukaryota > Metazoa > Arthropoda > Insecta > Coleoptera > Curculionidae > Listronotus > Listronotus bonariensis. Next base: position 77,908 of record JACEGR010003766.1, on the reverse strand, counting down.
AATAGCAGAAAACCGTTTATTAAACTGTTACCTTAATTCTGGTTAAATGAGGTTATTAATATTTTTTATTTTTTTTTTGTCTATATCAATTTACCTTTCAATTTTTTATGGGATTTTTACTAATAATTACATAAGTGGTTTCATACTAACCCTTTGTGAGTCAGTGTACAAAAATATTTAAGAGCTTGATAAAAATTTATAATCAAACCTTTGTTGGTTACATTTTTGATCTTTAAAGTCAAATGACACAAATGACCCTAATTTTTTTAGTATGTCTGCAATTTTAAGTTAATTAGGCGGTTTGAATAAAGGAGCAATATAAAAAGACAAACATGGTAAAAATAAAAGAATGTTTATATAAATTGAAAATAATAGATAAAAAAATAGATAGAGAGATAAATATTGCAATTTGTTTATGATATTTACTGTTTAATCTTGCAATATTTTGTCAACTATGGAACAAAAAAAGGGAACCAACAAAGAAATATAGTTTTAGTGGGAGTACTTAGGGGAGTAAATAAATAGATCCTGTTAAGGCAGTGATGTGATTTACTTACTCTCATTTTAACTTCATAATCTGTAAAACGTTTTTGCCTACTCCTATGGTTGTAACAGGATTAACTACATCGATTTCACAAAATTAGCTGGAGCTGCATACGCATCGTCCAATGTTTGCTTCTTTACGTTCAGCCTTCTTGTGGCTTCCACAGTAGTATCGGATTCGGCCATCATATTGAAAACTAGGGTATTTAAACAATATTCTTAAAGAATCACAACCATAAAATCTTGTCCAAGGGCTCAGACCTATGCCGCTGGAAGGATTGCTATCCCAAAAAAATTAAAGTTTTTCATTACAAACTACACAGGCAAATGCCGATAGAAATGCACTAGAAATGATAGAATAATGACATTTTCGAAGTAAAAATTGACATACTCCTACTTCTTCTTTTTCTATGAGGATCTTAGTTACTAGGGCTGCAGTTATTTTGATTAATCGTCCTAGAGATGCGTTCATGTGAGCTTTGCTATAAGCACCCTTCAGGGAACATCTAACCAATCTAACCCTAATTGGCCTAGTTACCGGTATAAATAAATATTCTTTTATTCGTAATAAACAATAGATGCTTTTGAACTGATAACGTATTCAACTAACTAAAAGACTATTTTTGACCATAGAACATCATACACCACTTTTAAACAAAGGTTAAAATAGTAGTTTCTTGGTTCAGTTCTAAAATAAAATTGATCTCATATGCTTCTTCTAACATCAAATTTTTCTAGTTTTACTTTTGGTACCGCATGGTCTGTCGTCTACCACCGAAACGCATGCGGCAAGAAGCCAAAAGCCAGGAGAGCGACGTTCACATTTGCACACACATGTGTATGTGTCGTTGCTTAACGTATAATTATATGAAGCGCCTCGTCCGTAGATATCACTAAGGTAGTATCGCCTTTCGCGGGTTAGTAGCCACAATATTGAAAGGAAGAACGAAATTGTTACTAACTTCTCCTTTCCGGTCATCTGTCATTCTGTTTAAAGGACGGAAAAACTTGAATACCAGGGTTTATCAAAAACTTTGGGAGTGGTGGGAGTGATATCTACGGACGAGGCGCTTCATATAATTACGATTGAACTTCACAGGTAAGTTCGTTTAATCGGATAATTATATTTCAGCGCCTCGTCCTTGATATCACTAAGGTAGCTGTTTAAAGATACAAGTTTTTTCCCAACCTTCGAAATAAAAAAGATTTTACAGTTTATTACCACCAAATATAATCACAATAAGAGACTTAACAAAAATCTTAAAACTTAAGCTCTTATTATTAAAAACTTTAAAACTAAAGTATAAAAATAAACAAGTTATTCACTTCCTACTATAGCTTTAGCAAAACATGAATAGTCTTTTATAGGTCTAGTATAAAATCTAGCAAATGTCTCAGATTGCTTAGACCAACCAGCTGTTCTTCTTATTACATCCAGTGTTACCCCATTTCTAAATGCTGCAGACGTAGCTGCATGCCTTGTAGAATAGGCTGAAAAGGTTTTCGTATCTATACCAGCTTTTGTTAACGTTTCTTTAATCCACCTGCTTAAAGAATTTGTAGTTGCTGTATGATATGGTGGTCTAGTAGTTAAAAATAAAAAGTTTTGCTGCTCTGATCTAATATCGGCAGTTTTTAAAATGTATGCTTCTAATGTTGATGCTGCACAAATCTCAGGTTTATATTTAGAATAGGGTATCTGTAAACATGGTTGTTCCATGGTTTTTGAAGTAGATTTAATTTGGTCTGGAATAAAAATTTGAATACCTTTAACTGATATTTGATGCGAGTCAATGTCTGGATACGATGTCCTGTAATTAATGCAATTAGTGTGGCAGTCTTCATTGTTAGATGTTTAAGAGATAAACTTTCATTGGGAAATAGCATGCTTAAGTAGTTAAAAACTATTTGAGGATCCCAGGTAAAACTGTATCTTCTTTGTGGAGGTCTTAATCTAAAAATTCCTTTTAGGAATCTTATATTAAGGCTCTTTGATAAGTCTTGTTCTAATATTAATGATAATGCAGATCGGTAATTATTAAAAGTACCATAAGAATTGGGTTTTGTTATAAACTGTTGATTTAAAAATTGCATTACTTCCTCTTCTTTAGCTTCAAAAACATTGTATCCATAACTGTTACAAAAGTGCCACCAAGCTTTATAGACTGCTTCATACTGTTTTATAGTAGAGTTTGATAATGATCTAAGGAATACAGGAATTACCGATTCTTGGTTTCCTTTTCTCAGAAATACTTGGCTGATAATAACCCTGCCACCAGGGAAAACTGTCTCTTGTGCTGGCTAAAAGGAAATAAAAGAGGCTTAGATTTGTGATCAATAAAAATTGGTGTTCCTATTAATCTTTGAAAAAGTGGGTACCAAGGCTGTGATTCCCATTTTGGAACCACAACTATACCCTGAGCTTTATCAAGTACAATTTTATTTAAGGTGCGTAATACTAGACAAAAAGGAGGAAATGCATAAAAGAAAATATTTCCCCAATTCACAGTAAAAGCATCAACTGCACATGATTCGGGATCTGGATGCCATGAGATAAACTTCTGGCATTTAGTGTTTAATTTTGTTGCAAATAAATCAATCTCAGGATTACCAAATTTAGAACATAACCTTTTAAAAATATTTTGGTTTAATTCAAACTCAGACTCTGTTGGTATAATTCTAGACTGACCATCTGCTTCTATGTTTAAAGCAGATGGTATATATGAAGCATGAAGCCAGATATCCCTCTCTTCTGCCCATTGCCAAATTTTCCTACCTAAACTTGACAATTCTGGAAATCTAACACTTCCCATGCGATTAATGTAAGCTACTGCTGTAGTATTGTCTACCCTAAGTAATATATTTATCTTTGATTTGTGAGAGGCAAAAGATTTAAGAGCATGAAAAAACGCTTAATAACTCTAAATAGTTAATATGGTTTCTTTTGTCTTCGACTGACCACCAACCATGTGTTAATTGACCTTCACATGAAGCTCCCCAACCAGTCAGCGAAGAATCACTAAACATTTCTAAGTCAAAGAAATCTTGCTTTATTTTATTACTTGCGTGAGGAATAGCATTTTTCCACCACAACAGATCTTGTTTAATGTTATACGATAACTGCATTTTAGCTTTATAATTGTGTGAAGTTTTAAAAAGAGAAATGGTTTTTCATGTTCAAATACTTTGGTATACAGCCAACCATATTTAACTGCGGGACATGAAGATATTAACAAACCAATAAACTTTGCAAAGTACCTAATAGAACAGCTTTCTGCAACCAAAAGTAAATTAATGAACTTAATTAATTTTACTTTTTATCGTTAGTTAAAGATATTGACATATCTAAACTATTAAAAATGAACCCTAAATAGACACACTGTCTTGATGGTAAAAGTTTACTTTTTTCATAGTTTACGATGAAACCTAATGATTCTAATAAATGCAAAGTAATATTGGTATGTTCTATACAAACATTGTAGTCTTGATTAATGATTAAAAAATCATCTAGATAAAGAACGCAAATTATGCCCTTATTTCTTAACCAAGATACCACTGGCTTGGTTAATTTAGTAAAACATATGGTGCAGAAGAGAGGCCAAAGGGCAAACAGGTATATTCGTAAGTAAAATTATAATGAAACCTTAAAAATTTTCTATGTGTTTCTTTGACTGGTACACTATAATAAGCATTTTTTAGATCAATTTTTGTCATGAAACTACCAGCTTCTATAAGTTTAGAAGCAGTTCTATAATCTTCCATTTTAAAGTGCATATCTTTTAAATGGGAATTAAGACATTTAAGGTTTAGTATAAATCTGGGATTCTTATTTGGCTTGGATAAGATAAAAAATGGAGATAAATACTGATCAGTTGAATCCTCAACTTTATGAATCACTCCTTGTTCAATTAACTTTGTTATGCATAGGTCAATTTCTTCTGTATGCATTACAGAATGGCATTTAAGATTAGCCCTTGCTACCATAAACTTTTCCTTAAAAGGCAGCTCATATCCTTGTACCCAATTTAATAGGATCTTGTTTTTAGTAATTGATTTCCATCTATGAACAAATATTTTGATACGACCAGCCGTACTACTTACCTTTAGTACCTCTGATCCCTTCTCTTGTACGTCTCCCTCTCCCTTTTTCCCATCTGGTGAGGTGGCCCTATTTGTCTCGAGTCCCTCTTGTATCGAGACGGGCCTTTCCTGTTTAAAGAAACCTTAGATGGGGAGTGAATAAATGGCCTTTTATAGGATGTTTGTTCTTTGGCTTTGCTTACCTGTGCCACAGGTTTTTGTTTTAATTCTTCTCCGGATTTTTCTATCATTTTAATGTTTTTATGTTTATCCCCAAAGTCTTGGCCTAATAAGAATGTATCTCTAGGGTTACTGTATGCAACATCTTTAGCTGTCTTTGATAGTTGGGGGTAAATGCTGGATCTACGATCCAACGTTAACAGGAAATGAACGTTAGAAAGAATTCTTCCTGCATCCCCCAACAGGTTTAACAAGTTTTCTCTCTGAGAGGATTGCTTATCCTCCAGAATAATATTAAGCGCTGAGCCTATAGCTGTAAGACCCGCACCTAAATAATTTTGGGTAGTTTCTAGTCTTGTTTCTTTTTTCTTATTGGCATCGTTAAGTAATAAAGATATTTCTGCATTTAGAATAGGAGCTTTAATAAAGTCGCAATTTTTGGTGTTGGGTACTTATCTATTAGCACTTTGTTAACCTCCTTTCCAAACCTTTGCTCAATATGTGCGACCATCTTGCACTAATGGCCGGGTGCAGAGTAATGGGATCAACTTTACTATCAGCTGGATCTTCTCCTAAGGATTTAAGAGTTTCATCATCCAGGTTAATTTGTAAAGTTGGTTCTCTCTCTTGAGAAATGCCTGAATTATGTACTAATACCTCTACCTGTCTGTCATGACTACGGCCCCGTCCTGTGTGTAAGCTAGCTACAGAACTATCGGACCTTGAGTCTGAGCTGCACGACTCTAGACGTTTTTTCTCTCTGCTATTGCTATTTTTAGAGTCTCTAAAACTGCTTGTTTCAGAAACTGAATCAGGACTGCACGTCTCTGAAAATAACTCCGGGCTGCGTGCTCCAGAGGGATTTCTTTTTGACAGACTGCTTGTCTGCAAAATCCTAGATCTTTCTTTTGACCTTGAACGGTTTCTACGCCGCTTTTGGATTACTAAAGATAATTTTTTCCAGTTTCTTTATTCTTTTAGATAAAATCGAAGAACTACTAGATTTGGATCTAGATCTGGATCTAGATCTCTTTCTGGATCTTCCCATCTTCACCTAAAAAGTAAAAAATATATATTTATAAATATATTTAAGGACCTGAAAAATAATTTCGTGGCTACATCACCGCACAAAAAACGAGAATGACAGATGTACCAGGAGTGCCGTTCATAAATAAAATGTAAAGTAATCCTTGTACTCTGTAATGGAATCAAATGACATTTGAAATGTATTACATTGTAAAAGCAATTTTGAACGCTACTTAGGAAATGAAATGTAAATGTCCCTTGTAACCTGGCATGTAACGAAAAATAATTAAAGATGTTTATTTATTTATTTAAAATCTAATATAAATTACAATTTTAATATACCAAAAATCAATTAATAAACAAATTAAAACTTATTAATGCAATACATTTTTAAAAAACCTGTATGTTTGAAAAGTTTGTAGGTATTTTGTATTTGGAGAAAAATTAGTACCTAAATAAAAGAGCCTAAAAATGAACAAAGTTGTTCTGACAACCATAGTAGCATAGCAAAATATTTTTTGTTTGTTTTTAAAGACTTTTAAATCTAAAAATTAGAAAAATTTCGTTTGTTTCCTATTCTTTTAGGAGACAAATATGAAATGCGCAAAATCGGTAAATTGTTACCGCGCTCGTGAGCACGGTAAAGAATGTAATACAGAGTTACATTCCCAGACTATTTTGGAACGCTGTAAGACAGAAAGCAGTGTAATAAATAATACATTTAGGAACGACCTCTGTAACAGAAATGTAAGAAATGTGTACTTTGTAATGATTTATGAACGCAAACAATATTCCTGAAATATTCCGGCAATTGGCGTGTCTGAATATCTCATCATTTTAAAAAGAGGAAGCAAAGGCGGTGACAGATGTCAGATGTGACAAATTACATTTGACAGTCCGCAGTCCGTGTCGTCCCGGTTTTTAGGTTATCTAATATTTATTCTAAAAAAATGTTTAAATTTTATCAAAAATTAATTATACAGCAGTCCAAAGGGATAAGCAGGATACCTTCATTGCCATGGTATAATGGATTTGCATCGTCAACCGTAGCTGAAGTAAATAATGCTACACAAAGTTTTTCTGAAGATGAAAAAGTTCCCAAAACTCGGAACTTAAAAAATCATAATATGATCAAAGCAGCATTCGCTTCTATCCATTTGGAAGATAGTTCCTGGGACATTCAAACACCAGCTACTGACGATAAAATAAAAAGTGCAAATTCAATTGACGAATTGTTGTCTATATCATCTGGAACAGGCATTTCAAGGAGACATGCTCTAAAGGTGAATAAATTTAGCTTAAGTTCAGAGATTTGATCCACTACATTTACAAGTCTTTAATACTAATGATAATAACACTGGTCTGCAAAAACAATCTTTTATCATAGTAATCGTATGTTTTTATTCTCCTTCGAATTATTACACACAGTTTTTATAGATTTGATACTTTTGAATGAAGATATTTATTCAAAATATGTGTCTCAAGTCTAATGTCTGTGTTATATTTTTATCAAGATGGATTTTAAGCTTGAAATTATTAATTTTATCTTAAATTTAATAACTAAAGGAATAAAAGACGTAGTTTGTCCCAAGATCTAAAAATAAATTAAATAGTGTATAAGCTTGTTATTAGTAGCAATTTATTTTGTACTTTTCTTATTTTTCATTTTTTTTGTGGTAAATTAACCAACAGAAATCTGCAAACATTGCTTTTAAACATTTCTCATGTTATCGCTTCTCTATTATGCAATATGTCTTGATTAAACCTTTAACCATTTTGATCTATTAATTTAATACTGCATCCATATTTGCAGGAAAGAAAATTAAGGAAAAGTTAAAAAAAATTAATTGTGTGGGACACATTATGTTATTTTAGAGTATAATTAGAAGTTCAAATAATACCATTCTAAAAAAGCATTCTTTTAATGTAATTCAACTCAATTTTTAAATTAGTTTCCTTTATAATAAGCTTTAGAATTTGCAAGCCCGCAATTATACATTTTTTAAATTTTTGCATCATTCACTCAAGGAAATTTTATGTTGTTGAAGAACTGAAAACCTTTACCATTCTTATTTAAGATCTTTAGAAAAAGAAAAACTATAAGACTTAGCTTTATAGGGACTGGCAGTAGAATATTTTCTTTACTAGGAAGTAATGATGACCAATTCCAACTTTATATTTTTATTAACAGCTTTGTTAATGAGATGAGTACATCTTTAAACCAGCATATTTTGACTTTGACTATAAGTCTCTTTTATTTGTGTCTCGCATTTTTATTTAACAAACGCCCTAGTTTTAATATCTAGATTTTAGAAGTTAAGCCTTTGATTTGCAGAGTTTTAATGGTCAAACATGATCATTTTAATCAAACTGAGTAAGAAAATAAGGTATTTTTGTTGAGCTAGTGGCACATGAAGCTGAGTTTGAGTGGTAATTTAATGGGTGCTTTTGATTTTGTAAAAATACCCTGGGTCGGTAAATTTATTTTTCTTCCTACACATTAAAACTGTTTTTGTGTCTACAAGTATTATTTGTTCAAAATAAGTAGTATTTATGCAAGAACGTCACACAAAAATACATAATTATAGCAATTATAAAAAAACGATTTTTACACAAAATTTTAATGTAATAGCAAAAAACTAGAAGCATTTGTATAATTAGCACCCTTAATGTTTCATGTTTATCATATTTTTATTTAAAGGAGGATTTTGTTGCAGACCAGTTTTTTTGATTTCTTGAAAAATTTTAATTATGATAAAAATCTCTGCATACAGCGAAACTTACAAAACACTGATCAAAATTTAAATAAACCATAGCGTATACAAGGTAGGTGCAAATTAATGAATATGACACAAGAGAAAACTACTTTTATTTTTGAACTTTAAGAAAAATATTATTTGGAAAACTTGATTAGAATTAAAATTTATGTCTTATTTTAAAAGCAGAGCCTCCTATTAAAAAACAGTTTAAAAAACTTATGTTTGCAACTTACCCCATATAGAGATTAGATCAAACTGAATTAACTGCCGTAAATTATCCCTACTGTCTTTGAATTTTGAAAAAATGTCAAAGCTTTGTTATTCTTAAGGCATTTAAGTACATCTGGATCAATTCAAAAAACAAATGTAAATTTTGTGCTTTAGTAAGGTCAAAACTTAAAACCCTCTTAAAATTAATGTGCAACATTATTTTTGCCTTATAAAAAACATTAAAAAGCATTTTTAAATTTATGATCATATGTTTGTATTTATTTAGATTAATCCTAAAATATATTTTTTTAATTCTATGAACATTTTCCTTATTACCATAATCCCAATAAAGTTTAATTTTTGAACATTGTAATAAAAAATCATTAAAATCCTTTTTGTTTTTTAAAGTTAAGCTGTTTTATAAGGCAAAAATGAACATAAATCTAAAGTGACTTTTAAGTTTTGGCCTTATTGAACCACAAAAGCAAAAATTTACGTTTGTAGGGTGGCTCGAATTCGACGCTCATCATTGGGATTTCGGAAACCGTAAGAGATACAGGATCGGTTAAATGAAGGCAAAGTTGCGCAATTTGATGCTCAATAAAATGCCGTTTTGAGTTTTAAAAATTCCGAGTACTTCCGAAGATATTCGAAAAAAACCGGAATTTTTAATTTTGGTTTCTATTGTTTCCTGGCTATATTTGTTAAGATAACTCAAAATGAAAAACACGTTTTCATGGCCACTTTTTTGCTCTATAATTCAGTGTGATTAAATATTGAATCTGACGTTTCGGCTTCTGGCGACCATCATCAACTTAATTTTTTTAAATACGGACCTGATATTTTTTTCCATTTAATTAAATCCTTTCATCACTCTTAAAACACTATATATCGCCACTTTGATATTTGCCGACGTTTCGTACAGAAAATTCCATCACCAGAATATTACATATTTATTTTACCATAATACGGCCCTGAACTACATTTTTAGGTAAGAAGGTAAAAAAAAGAATAAACTTATTACATATTCGTAATCTTTTTTATTGCAACTCATTGATATCTAACAGCAGAAATTACTTTATTAACCGAAAATTTCATGACTATTATACATAAGATACAAAAGGTAGACAACAAATTAGCTTACATAAACAATTTGTAATACTATCTTGATGCTCATATTAAATATAAACATAATTTAATCACTATTATAGGTGTTCAAAGAGATAACCTTCCGCCTCAATGCATTTTCTTGCTTTGCTTTGTATTTTTAATACAGCTCGATTAATTGTTCTCGCAGGAATGGCAGCAACTTCCCTTATCAAATTTTGTCGTAGTACTTAAAGGTCGTGAGGTGCATTTTTTAAATAAACGATTCTTAAGATATCCCCAAAGAAAATAATTTAGGGGACTAAGATCTGGGCTCCTAGCGGGCCATCTTGCAAAACCATTTATTAGGAAATATATGGTAAAGGAATTGAGCTACTTCCTTCCATTGTGGGCAGGAGCTTCGTCTTGCTGCCACCATATTTCTTGAAATACTGCCAAAGGTTGATTATCTAGGGCGTCTAAGACATCATTTCTAATCAAATTTAGATATCGTTCGGAAGTTAAGGTCCCTTCGTAAACGAAAGGTCCAATAATTTTTGTTCCTCCACATACCAATCCATACATTAAATGAAGTTCTCCCTTGAATTCGTACCTGCTGGTTAGTTTCTGTTAATAAAGTTATTTCCGCTGTTAGATATCAATGAGTTGCAATAAAACATTATGAATATGTAATAAGTTTATTCTTTTTTTACCTTTTACCTAAAAATGTAGTTCAGGGCCGTATTATGGTTAAATAAATATGCAATATTCTGGTGATGGAATTATCTGTACGAAACGTCGGCAAATATCAAAGTGGCGATATATAGTGTTTTAAGAGTGATGAAAGGATTTAATTAAATGGAAAAAATATCAGGTCCGTATTTAAAAAATTAAGTTGATGATGATCGTCAGAAGCCGAAACATCAGATTTAATATTTAATCATGGTAATAATCATGAGGAACAAAAAAAAAGGGATTTAAATAAAACCTTGAAGCAAAAACCAAGAAGTTTTTCAATTGAAATTCCAAAATCAGATATTAATACTTTATTTTCTGATAAAAATATGCCTTTACTCAAAACGTACCCAGGTAAAACTGATAAGGAATATTGTATACAGGGTGCTGCAAAAAATGTAAATGCCAAAAATTGTGATGATTTATTTGCAACCCCGGAAGATGTATTCAAAGCTAAAAATCAATCTCTCGTACTCCAACCAAAGACATCCAGCAAATTAAAGATAAAAAGGTAGAATACATAGATGACAAAGGTAATAAAAGACAGAGATCAGAAACCAGCCCAGACATAGATAGAAGCCACAAACGACAATGCGAAAATAACAATGAATTACCAAATCTTAACGATAATGAAAACAGAGATAATCAAAATGACATACTATATCCCGTGAATCAAGAGTGTTACCTAGATGTCATTATAAAGGCCCTAGATGATATTGAGACATCAATAAGCAATGAACAGGGTGAACAAATATTGTTTACTAGAAAAGAACAAAGCGCCATAAGAGCATCAACTGTTATATTACTAAAAATCTTACTAAACTGATACACAATAATGGTGTTCTTGCTAACGAAAACATTATGCTTAAAAGTGCTCAAAACAAGGTCCCCTCAAAATCAACATATGCGTCTGTAGCTACCGGAAAAATTGTAAAACAAGTTCGAAATGTCATTGAACAGCCAAATTTACCATGGACAACACCCCTTCATCAAATAGGTTAGAGACAATTGTAAGAATACCGGATAATAATGACCCTAAAAAAACTATGCAAAAACTTAAGGAAGATGTCAAAGGTTCAGATCTACATGGCTTTAAGAATGTCAGACAAATTAAAAGTGGTGCAGTAATCATAGAAAGCCACAACAAAAAACAACAAGAAAATTTAAGAAAAGTTCTTGAAACCAAACAGGACATGAACATTAAAGAACTAAATAAGACGGAACCTATGTTTATGGTAACTGGGATAGAAAAGGGCTACGAGAACAATGAATTTATTGCAGAATTGATACAGCAAAATCCAGATATACAAAATGTAATATCTCCAGATGAAGCCACCCAAATAGAAGTCATAACCAAGAAAACTTGTAGAAATCCTAACAAGGAAAACTGGGTTTTAAGAGCACCTCCAAAAATAGCAAAGTGTTTCCTAAAAAGGGAAAAAATAAATTTTGATCTTGTCACGATTTATGTAAAAGAATATTTGCCCCTTACTATGTGTTTTAAATGCTGCGGTTTTGGACATGTAGCCAAATACTGTAGCAATAAAGAATGCTGTCATAAGTGTGGTGGTGAACATTTCAGTAAGGACTGTGTAGTAGTAGAAATGGATTGTCCAAATTGCCGGTTGATGGGATTCAAAGAAAGGTGTCATTCAGCACGAGACCCCTATGCCCAACTTATAAACGAAAATTAGATAGAGCAAGGTTAAATGTAAACTACGAAGAAACATCATCATCTTTTTTAGCTTAAGTAAGCAAAATAAAGATATACCCGATACCATAATAAGTGTACCCAAGACAGACAAGAATGAAAACATAACTATAATTCATCAAAATGTACAATCAATTGGAAACAGTGTCAACTTAGTTGAAGATCTGCTTGGCGAACATCCAAACTGTCACGCTTTTTGTATAACAGAGCATTGGAAAACAACTACACAATTAGCTAATTATGGGATAGAGGGCTATAAGCTGGTTAGCAGTTTCTGCAGGGAAAACGAGAACACACATGGGGGAAGTGCAATTTATGTAAATAACAATATTCGGTGCAAAAGTAGAAAGGACATAAACTCCATTAGTGTGGAAGGCATCTTTGAGTGTTGTGGCTGTGACTTTTTGGTAAAAAATAAAAAAATTATTATAGTTTGTATATATAGACCGCCCAGTGGCGATATAAATCAATTTTTTAATAAAATTGAGGAAGTGTTGTCGTTATGCATAGATGACAACAGTGTTACTATTGTTGCAGGTGATTTTAATCTTGACTTTTTAGCGTCCAATAAAAAGTTTCAGATCTGTTAGCAATTATTGCTTCATTTAATGTAAAACACGTTATCAAATCACCTACAAGAATAACACATAACAGTAGCACATGTATTGACAATATTTTAACAGATTTTAATGGCGATTATATCTCTCAGGTCTTGCACTCTCATATATCTGATCACACTGCGCAAAAATTGTCCATTTACTTGGAAAACAAAACCGCTAATTTTGTAGAAAAACGAAGCTTTAATGCTGTAAATAAGAAAAAATTTAAAAATAAACTTTTAGCCAGAAACTGGGAAGCTATATATAGACTTAATAATGTTCAAGTAAATGAGCAATGGGATATATTTATGAAATTTTTCTTAGCAGACTTTAACGACTGTTTTCCAGTTAAAAAGTTCCTATAAAAAATTTAAATAAATCAAAATATCGACAAAATGATCCAGAGGTAAAGGAGTGCAAAAGACAACTGGATGTTCTTTATGTCCTTAAAAATGTATCCAATAGATATAAGAATATGTACATTGTTAAGAAAAAGAATATGATAATCTTTTGGTAAATTGTAGAAAAAGATACTATGCAAATCGTCTTAGGCTATCAGATAACAAAACAAAATGTGCATGGGCCATTGTTAATGAGGTAAAGGGAAAAGTTACCAACACTGATATTAAAGTTGAGGGAGATAGAGCTAACATAGCAAACAATTTCAGTAACTTTTTTGTAAGTCCACTACTGATCTCCTAGAAAAATTGGATAACATTCCTTTTACTTCGTCTATTCAGCGTAATAATAGTACCATCTCCATTAAACCTGTAGACTCGAAAGAAATATTTAATAAAGTTAAAAAGCTTAAAAATAAGTTTAGTAGCGGATATGATGAAATCTCAACCTCAATAATTAAGTATGTAATTTCAGTAATTATTAAACCAATTGTTCATATATTTAATAATTCTCTTAAATTCGGCATATTCCCAGATAGACTAAAGATGGCTCTCATAGTTCCAGTTTTTAAAAAGGGTGACGAGTCAAAACTTGAGAATTACCGGCCAATTAGTTGTATTACCATCTTTCTCAAAAATTCTTGAGGGCATAATGAGTGATCGCATAATGGATTTTATGCTAGAACATAATATAATAAATAAGATTCAGCACGCATATTTAAAGGGCAGGTCAACACTTACGGCAACATTTCAGTTTAGTGAGGATATATTGAGGGCTCTTGAAGATGGAGGGATCCCTTTAGGGTTGTTCCTTGACCTATCAAAAGCTTACGATACTTTAGATTACAGTATTTTACTTGAAAAATTGGAGTTGTATGGTATTAGAGGAACTGCTTTAAAGTGGATCACTTCATATCTTTCTCGGAGGTATCAAAGGGTGGTGTTGGGTAAAGGTCCGAATAGAGTCACTTCAGGACAGACTGAAGTAAAATCAGGTGTACCACAGGGAAGTGTTTTAGGGCCTCTATTATTTGTAATATATATAAATGACATAACCGAATTGTATTCATTCAATACAAACTGTACAATTCACAAATTACGCTGATGACACTAACTTTTGGTAACTGCCTTAGGTTTACCGGCCCTCATCGAAAAGTCTAAATTGATAATGGCCAAAGCAGCTCTGTGGTTTACAAAGAATAAATTAATTTTAAACAACGAAAAACTAACTTAATTTTATTTAAAACAAAGCAATCTAGACTACAGAATCCTGACACAATAAGTTTTAATAATACAAATGTAAATTTAGAGCAAACTGCTCGGTTTTTGGGGATGGTATTGGATTGCAACCTATCGTGGCATCAACATGTCGAATTTGTAGTAAATAAGTTAAGTAAGGTATGTTACACTTTTTAGAATATTATGTAAATATGTTGATTTTGAGACAAAAAAGATGATCTATTATGCTAACTTTGAATCTCATATTAGATACGGTATTATTCTGTATGGTAGCTGTGGTGATGTGGAAAGGCTATTTGTCTGTCAAAAGAGGGCTTTAAGAACGATCCTAGGACTTAAATTTAGAGAAAGCTGTAGAAATAAATTTAAAGAAAATGGTCTTCTCACCGTCGCTGCAGTTTATATACAGGAGTGTATATTGTTTTTCGTAAAAACATATCTTTATTTAGAAGTAGTGAGTCTCAAACTGTTTATAACACACGAACATTAAACTATAGCTTTCCGAGACACCGATTAACGATGTATGAGAATGGTGCATATTATAATTGTATACGTTTTTATAATAGTTTACCTATTCGCATAAAACAAATAGACAATTTAAGTAAATTTAAAAAAACTGTGTTTAAAATATTAGTGGATATTGAACCTTATAACTTGAACGAATACTTTTGAAAATTACTAACAATTAGCTAATTTGGTTTTGTTTTCTTTTCTTTTTATTTTGACACTATTTCATTTTATGTAAGCTTTATGTAATTTTGAAATAAAGAGTGTTTTGTAAGTTTTGCTGTAAGCAGAGATTTTTATTAAGAATAAACATTTTTTGAGAAATCAAAAATAATATGTTTTCCATATGGTTCATCATTTCTGGCAGTCAATATATAAAGTGACCACATTTTTAATCATGGAAATCGGGACAAGTGCAATAAGATGGATTTTTTCCCCCAATTTTTTGGAAGAGCAAAAAAGAAAAAAGTCTTCGCTTTTAAAAATCTTTCTATATGAAGTTATCTTTTATCCCCCAGCTCCTCACCTCCGCGAATAAACCCTCTCTCCCGCCACAAGCGGGGCATTTTCTAAAATCGGCGGGACGCCCAAATTTTAAAATTTAACTTTACTAAAAACCAGAACTTACTCTATCACTACATGATATCAGTTAAAAGAAGTACTGCTGCAAATACTGTCAAATGTTATCAACATTTAAGTACTTTCATGATATCAGATAGGTTTTACAAATTTTTGTAATAATTGTATAAATAATTATTGGTGTTGTTTTTCCTATGTTACTTACACTATATCTTTCTTTGCTTCTAATAATAAAAAACTTAAATTATTATTTGCCATTTTAGGTAGTTTCCATTTTGTCTGATTGGACTTCAAATGCTAAAGTAAAACTACATGATTTTGAAAGTGATCCAAGATTTATAAAACTTTGTAAAATATTAACAAAAAACCCACCGGGGCACAAAATTAATACTCCCCCTAAACCCAAAAGCGATGACTTATCTACAATACTAAGTGTAGCGGCTGATGAAGAGGCGGCAAAACTGGTAGAAAGCATAACCCTTTCACAAATGGTTAAGGTAGGATTTGATTTATTAAAAATTACTTTAGTTTATTTAAAATAATGACTTACAGGGTACCTCAGTCATCTTAGTCAAATTAAGGGTCAATCTTGGAATCTCACAGCTGAATATCTGTACATACCTTTATTTTGGTACAAAAAATACTCTCCTAAAAACCCCTATGATATCGTGTAAGGAACTCAAAATATGACAGGTCAAATGTCAAAAAATCAGTTTTTTGCGAATATCTTGTTCCTTTTACTTTTAATTTCATGTATATTTAGAATGAAAGTTGAAGAACACAAAATTCTTTACAAATTTGATTCTAAGCATTTTTTGTCAGACCAACCGATCCGATAATAGAGGGCGCAGAGTGTAAAGCACTTTACTGTATGTACGTACCTTAGCACGCAGTCAATCGCGATTTTTAGTCTAATATGTCATCTTTTTACTTAAGTATTTGCTAAATATCACGATTGGTTGCGTGCTAAAGTATGTACATACACTAAAGTATTTTATGCTCTGCGCCCTCTATTATCGGATCCGTTGGTCTGACAATAAAATGCTTAGAATCAAATTTGTAAAGAATTTTGTGTTCTACAACTTTTATAATACATATAGATGCAATATAAAGTAAAGGAAACGAGATATTCGCAAAAAACTGTGTTTTTGACATTTGACTTGTCATAATTCGAGTTCCTTACACGATATCATAGGGGATTTTTAGGAAAATATTTTTTCTACCAAAATAAAGGTATGTACAGATATTCACCTTATTCCGTGAAATTCCGAGGTAAAAGTCTAAGTTAATTGGGCTAGGGGTCTTCTAGTTCCTAAAAATAATTTAAGGCTTTTTTATAAATATCTGAAATATCCTTTATTTGATTTTAAATAAACTTGGCAGTTCATATGTGTAGAATCAAGGGACTAATTTGATTAAAATTTAATAAATAATAGAATAATAGGTTTCTTTTTATTTTGTACTAAAAACATACTTAATGACCTGTTCTATCTTTATGTTTTCCTTCATTTTTAGGTGCTTTCAACTCTATCTGTTAAAAAACGGCGTTCTACTTTATTACTTAGAACACTTGCTTACAATATTGCGGCAAATCCAGAGAACTTGGACATTAAACAATGTGCTGATTTGCTATACAGTATATCATCTTTAAATTTTTTTGATGAAAATCTTTTTGAAAGAGTAGCTAATAATGTAGTAATGGTGCTTCAAAATGAAGAAGTTAAGAAAAGTGCAGTTATTGGCTCTATACTTACTAGTGTTGGCCTACTAAAGTATAAAAATCCAGGTAAGATGATGTACCTTTTTCTTTTTATTTTTGATAACATTTGACTGACTTGTTACAGACGCTTTGATAAGTTTTATTTTTTTAGTTTATTTTTTAAACGGTAAATTAAT
Source organism: Listronotus bonariensis (assembly GCA_014170235.1). Lineage (NCBI taxonomy): Eukaryota > Metazoa > Arthropoda > Insecta > Coleoptera > Curculionidae > Listronotus > Listronotus bonariensis. The sequence continues at coordinate 60,360 of JACEGR010003766.1, read as the reverse complement.
TATAACTCTAAAAATATAGATTAATAACTATATCCCATATACAGGGTGAGTTTTTTTCGATGTTTAGTGAAGGGATCTCAGAAACCACTGCAGAAATGGTTAAATGGGAAAAGAATTGCAGTTTTTAGAGCTTTGTTTAAAACACTTTTTGTTACGCCCAAAAAAATTATGGCTTACTACATATTTTGAAAAAACCGTTTTTTTTCCAAAAATCTTTTTACTTCTCTAGCTCAGTTAATATTTGAAATTACAAAAAAGGTTTTAATGGAAAACTTGTAGATAATTATCTTCTTTATAAAAGGTAAAGTCCAATATTTAATATAGTAGGCCGTTTAGAGGTACGACATAAACTTGCATTTAAATGGAAACCATAGTAGGCTATGACATTTTTAAAAAGGCCTTTTTATAAACTCTTTAACGATGTATAACAAGATATACTTTAATTTAAAAAATAACGTAGTTTTAAACATAATTATTTTTAAATATTTTTTTGATGTCATTTAGCACTAGCAATTGAACTTGTTTTATTGACAATGAATTTTCTTTTTATATTATCAGTTCTATAAATCTATTATTAAAAATAAAGCATTTTCATAACTTTTTAATAAATACTTTTAGACACTAACCCTTAAAAAATATTTAAATATTTATTTATTTTCTTTTTAAACGTCTAACGAGAGATAAATAGTTTTTTAAATGTGTTAAACCTTAAAAAGAAACTAAATTGTTTAAAATTAATAAAAAGAAACTAACAATTAAGTAGGAATTGATTCCATAACTAAATTTAATACTATAATAATTGCAATAGTGCTTTTAATTAAACTAAGTAAAAAGGAGGAACCATACTATTTAAAAATTATCGATAATTTCACTATTATTGCCTATACCCATGCTATATCTTTTAAAACCAAATTTGTTGCCTTATTGCTCATTGCTTATATATTATAATCATAAATAATAATTGTTACGTAAACTTAGTCTCGCAAGAATATGATTGTTAAAATATTTATTGAAAGAGATGCAAAAAGAAAAGGAATTTTCAACAGTACTAGTTAACTTTTTTCGCAGCCAACTAAAAAAACACAAATTAAAAAATATTATGTCCAAAACTACATAATTTTTAAATTTAAGTTATATCTCGTTATACATCGTTAAAAAGCTTATAAAAGGCCTTTTTAAAAATGTCATATTCAACTATGGTTTCCATTTAAAAAATGCAAGTTTATGTCTTGCTCAAAAACGAACTCCTATGTTAAATATTTGATTTTACCTTCTTATTAAAAAGATAATTATCTTCTTATTAAAAAAGATTTTTGGAAAAAACAAAATATCTAGTAAGCCATGGTTTTTTTGGACAAAACAAAAAAGTAACTTAAACTAATCTCTAAAAGCTGCAGTTCTTTTTTTCTCATTTAATGATGTCTGTAGCTGCAGCGGTTTCTGAGATCCCTTCACTAAACATCGAAAAAAACTCACCCTGTATATGCAGGGTGTTTGTTAACTAGGGTTAACTTTAACTTTAAAATAGTTACAAGCTGTTATGGTAGATTTCACTTAACAAAATAAGAAAAAAGTTCATTATAAACATTGGTCTGCCAAATTTTCCATTTTCAAGATACAGGGTGTTAAACTTTTTAAAAAACCTTAGAACTTTGAAAACACTTATTTTATTAAAGTTTGCCAAATATTAACGAAACTTCAAATCATTGTATGATTTTCTAGTGAATAAAGAGAGTTTGAGTTTGAGTATAAACATCATTTAATTAACTATTGGGTATTGTTGTTAATTAGTTGCTAATGAGAAATTGTAAAACCTATTTTTTTAAAGAAAAAAATTCAACAATGTTTCTTTTTGGCCTGGGAATATGCATGTAGGTGGATCCTATACAGGGTGTCCGGGAAAATGTGGAAATCTCTCGCACACGTATGGAACAGATGAAAATAACACGACAAGTTCCTATAAAATTTTTCCGTTTAAGCCCCCCTGCGGAGATATGTTCCCCTAAAGGGGGCAGCTAGAAATCGATTTTTCGTGAATAACTTTTAAAGCGCTCTGTATAATTTGATAATATTTTAGTACGATGCATACTAGTAAAGACCTCTTAAAATAGTGCCCTTAAAACTTATGTCGCTTCTTTAGTTTGCCAGGGACGGACTAGTTTTCGCACATTATTGATAATATTTTTTACGCCCTGTATGGTGAAGACACAAAAAATATGTTTTTGGGTAGTTTAAACCTTTTGCTAAAAAAAAGGTACTCTTGTTTGACATCGATAAAATGAGCCGTTTTCGAGTAAATATTATTTTAACAATAAAAGTTTATTTTTGTTTAATAATACAATATTTTATTTTCGATGTAATTTGTAATTTTTGATTCAGTATTGAAGTCATCTCGTGGCAGGTAGAGAATTTGTTGCAAATGTTGTTAAAATAATTTTTACTCGAAAACGGCTCATTTTATTGATGTCAAACAAAAGTACCTTTTACTTTTAGCAAAAGGTATAAACTACCCAAAAACATATATTTTTGTGTCTTCACCATACAGGGCGTAAAAATATTATCAATAATGTGCAAAACTAGTCCGTCCTGGCAAACTAAAGAAGCGACATAAGTTTCAAGGGCACTATTTTAAGAGGTCTTTACTAGTATGCATCGTACTAAAATATTATCAAATTATACAGAGCGCTTTAAAAGTTATTCACGAAAAATCGATTTCCAGCTGCCCTCTTTGGGGATCATATCTCCGCAGGGGGGCTTAAATGGAAAAAATTTTATAGGAACTTGTCGTGTATTTTCATCTGTTCCATACGTGTGCGAGAGATTCCACGATTTTCCCGGACACCCTGTATATTTCTAATTCTGATGATTGGTTTCTAACATATCAGTTTTTATCACAGTTCACATACACCCTGTACAATTTATTTTTAGCACTTCTTGATGCAATTAGTGAATGGGTAGTAAAAAATCACGAAATTTGTCGACCCCAAGATATTTTTAGTATATGTAGGACACTGGCCGTCCTAAATTATACACCACCAAATTCTGAACAATTATTTAAGGTAAATTACAGGTAATTTTAGATTAAACCACATCTATTTTTAGTCAATCAGCAGATTGTTTAAGTAGAAATTGGATTTTAGATTTTAATGCCTCATCTTACACAAGCAGAAGCTGAAAACCCTTTGGTTTGGTTGGAAATTGTTTGGTCTTTAGTTTTTATTGAATCAAGCTAATGCTGAACATGTAAAATCAGTTTTAAATGAATCGTTTATTAGTGCGAGCCTTGAACGTAAGTATACCAAAGCATTAAGCCAAATGATGCGCAAATGATGCGTAAAGTTTATTTTTGAACTTGGCATTGGAAGTTGAAGTCGAATTGGGCACATATTGTTGTGTCAAAAAACAATTAATTATGCTACAATGCAAAAAATTATGTAATGGCGAAAGTCACAACTGGTAAGCCTCCAGCTACTTTCACCTTAACATTACAATCTTTAACTATCAACAATCAAGCACTTTTCAAGAGTATGTATCCCCCTGGATGGTGTGCTAGTTTATATCAAATCAAATCAAAATAACCTTTTTATTGGTTTAGGAAACAGGTTCTTGTTTACAAAGGAACACTGTGGCTGAAGACAAAGTTAAAGGAAACTAATTCAAAAAACAGAAATAACCTAAAATACAAATACAGAACACTAAAACCATTATAGACCACCAAACTATGTAATACAATAAAATTGCACACCAACAACTATCACAATTCAAAATTGCAAAAATGAACATAATACTTAGGCTAAGGTTTAAAATATAAAAATAAAAAAGTACACAGATAATTAAATTGTGATTTAAAAATACAATAATACACATAAAGTTACACAAAGCATAAATAACATAGTCTTAAAGCATAGATTAATATAGCTTACCTTAATAGTTATTTTGTGCTAAAGAAGTCATCATTATAAAAATTCTTCTATACAGTAATAGGCTTTCACCCTGTAAAAACAATTTTTACAGAGTGTGTATATCTTTTATTATTTTCAATATTCCTGTACTCCCTAAGCAAGTGGTTATACATTTTTAAGAGTTTTGTAAATTACAAATTTTTTAGTCAGGGGTACTTCTTGTAATTAGCAACCTCAGCTCTTCATTGTTTCGAGTATAATTTCTACTTCCATATATTTCATTATCATACTTTTTGTAAATTAGGGACACTATCTCCAAAATAAAAATGTTAGTGGCAATATTTTTCATGGATAAAGAAAGGGTTTACAGTGGTCTCTCTGATTTTTAATTTGCAGAGATATCTTAAAGCCTGTTTTTGAAAAACAGAATGGATTGCATCAGTTGCTAAGTACTAAAACCCCAAAAAATTATTCCATATCCTAAATTTGAATCAAATTACTTTCTTAAAATAATCTCTACATATTAGTTTTACTACTTAAGAGAGGTATTTCTTTTATTAAATTTTACCCAATTTACAAAATTACCATTGTGTTACAGAAAGGAATTCTCTAAGTACCTCAGTGAAGTTAAAACTATCAAATATAGATGGCGCTCGCACATTTTCTATTGGAAGAATTATACTGGACCAAAAGTTGCAAAGATCATGAAATTCGAAGACCACGCTACTATGTCAAAAGACAAAAACTGGAAATGGTCAATTCAACTGTTGATGCTTTAAAAAATCTTATATCAGAGAATTATTTAAGGACTAGAATAAATACTGGCTTGGGATTTTATATTGGTAAGAAAAACAATTTCTAGCTCCACTAAGTATGAAAAATTCTAATGGTATGGATGATTTGAAATAAATTGTAAAGATGAAGATCTTATGCTGTTGAAATATGTCATATTTTTTTTCAGAAATAAGTGTTGGACAAATTCAGTTGTTAAAATTTGTATTTAAGTTTTATTTTTAAAAATTATTTTTTCTATTAGTGATTTTAAACTTCACTGTGTTTAATGCTTAATCAACGTATTGTCGCACTAAAAAATCAGGAAGATTATAAATGGGTATCGAACGCGACATGGGTTATTTGAGATTGGAGAATCCCCGGCCAGCTGACAGAGTGGCTAAGCACCTGCATCTCAAAGGTTAGATTTCTAAAAGCTTATTTTAATGATAATACAAGTTACAAAATGATATTAAAATAGGCATACTTTGTGTTGTTCCTTGTATACCCCAAGAATAATAAAAATCTGATTACCGATTCAAAAACTACAGAAGAAACTCAACAACCTGACTTTTTAGAAATGGGTCGTGAAAAACTCCCGTAGTTTATTTTGGGAGCATACTTTATTCCTGCCAGAGCATTCGCTGACGTCAAGAAATTAAGTCATGTCAGCAATGTGAACGCTGGTAGTAAATCTATGTCTATGCCTTCATTATATGGCTCTGATACTATCGGCATATGAATGATTTCGCTCTTAAGCTTTCCCGGCTTCGTCCGTGGAAAATCTGGATAATCAAGCTCAAAACTCCCAGAAATTCCTAGCATATGAATAAGAAACAATTAACTTAAGCGATGAACTACTGAACATGCATAAGTTGTGGCTGTCAAACCAAGAACTGCTACTGGTATTGCGCATAACTGGTCGCTGTCACCACTGACGATTTTTCGCAGGCGTGCGCAACGTCCTAGACCATACAAAGACACTATATGCTTCAACACCAAAACATAGAAAGATCAGGTGGTAGGAATCTTCACTCACAGTGCTTAGCTCCAAAAGAAAGAATCCATCAATTTAGCGTTAACCTTTTCTCGATCCCGAAGGGTTCTTAAACGCCCGTACGATTTCTCCAGTCGCCTTCCCGAAAAGCTCTGTAGCTTTCTACGAAACATGACCGCACTACTCGGAGAACGCAGAAAGAGTGTAAATTGTTTAAAAATAAAATATGTGAGGTTAATGATTGTTGTTATGAGTCGCTGATCTTATTGTATTGAAATCTGTTTACTTGTAGGTGTAGGTAGTAACTTATATTTGTTATCATTCTGAGTATTTTAGTTCAAATATAGAAACATGTTGTTTGCGCCGGAAGCAATAGGATTTGCTCCGGGAGCAATTGAATGCTTGAATTGGGAGTGGGTGTAAATTTATACATATCTTTAATATTTTTTGTTCCAGAGTTGCTTTGTTGGCATATAATTACCATGATATGTGCAAGGGAAGGACAGACATAAATGGTGTCAATGCATTATCACAAAGGCTACTTGTAGCTATGGGGTACAAAGTACTTTCTGTACCATATACCGAATTTAAACCCAAAGACAAAGTTGTTCACAGAGTTCAGTATTTGGAGACAAAGTTAAAAGAATTAGTTAAGTCCTAGGGTTAGAGATTTTATGTAAAAAATGTACAATTTTTATTTATAATATGTTTGTTAACTATGACAAAACACTTAAAATATTTTGTTTTCTTAAAAGGAGCATTTTTTTCTTTCCGAAAGTGCTGGCATTGTTTGGAATGCATATTTTATGACACTCATGACATCTTTGTAATGAGATCTAACAAGAATAGCAAAAATGTCCTTAAAATCTGGCCATATACATTTGAGAATACTACATAAAAAAGTCTAAACAATAACAACTGTTTTATTTTGTAGTAGGTATTTAGTAAAAGATGTTATTATATTTTTAAAATTATAAAACAACATTCTCTACGACTATTAATTTATAGTTTATACAGAATCAGCTAAATAACATAACACATAGGCAATATAAAGAAAAGAGACAATCCAACGGGAATACCTGCATGTAAACACACATGATCCTTTTTGTTGCTTTATTCGACGATATCCCAATACCTACCTGCTTAACCAGTATAAATTTTTTTCATACTTATGTTGTTTTAATTTAAATGTAAACATAACTATGAAAAATAACTTAGGACAAATAGTTTAGTATCCATCTTATACTTACAAACCTTGTGATTCTTATCTAAACACTAACAAAATAATATATTCTTTACCTAATAACAAAGGCAAAAATGTTTAAAACATATCACATTTAGAACATAAACAAAAAAACAAATGGCTGTGTTTTCATTTTAGGACTGTCTATTTATTTGTAACAACATATTAAATATAGTAAAAAGATGATAACCCTGGTGATTGCGTAACTAGGTTAGATACTGACGCGAGCAAATATTCTAGAATATTACGTGGACACATACAATAAGTTGAGTTTATAGTGTACAGACTCGATAATCTGGATCAACGGTCTGGATACACAACAGCTGTAATCCAGATATCCAAGAGATGTAACCCAGATACTTATTGATTGATAGAAGATTGCTTAAATACGTTTAGATATTGTAATCATACTTTTTATTCATATTGAATAAAAGCGAACCATTACCTTCGAAAAAGGCAAAACAATACACTAACATTAAAACTTTTTTAAATTCTTTCTGGTAGTGTCTAGAAAGTTGCGGCAACTCCGATTTTGACGAAATTTTGTATTTAGGGGTTTTTGGGACGCTGATCACGAATCTGAAAACGTTTCGTTCCCGAGATATCCATCATCAAAGTTGAAAACTAAACTAACTCAATTTTCACAATATTTCCCCTTCTTTTTGCACACGATTCTTGATTCTAAACTTAAGTGGCACACAATATTTAATTTTCCCTTTTAAAAACAACATTTTTCTACGTATGATAATTGTCTAGAAAGTGGGAGCAACTCCGATTTTGACGAAATTTGGTATATGGGTTTTTTGGGGCGCTAATTATGAATCTGAAAGAATTTTTTTCGGAAACGTTTGGTTTCCGAGATATTTATCATCAAATTTGAAATGAAATTAACTTTATTTTCACTTTATTTTTTCTTCTTTTTGCACACAATTCTTGATTTTAAGCTAAAGTGGCACACAATATTTAATTTTCACTTTGTAAAACCCTAATTTTCTACGTATTTTACCACTTTTTGTAAAATAAATTGCATATCTTCACTTTCAATCGTTTTCAATTATGGTGGATACGCAGGGAACAGTTGATTCATAGCTTGCTGCTTTTTAAAGGAAATTTTCGCAAGTTATTTAATAAATGGTGTGAATACATAGAAAACGGGATTGTTAGGTGAACATCAAATATTGTGGGCTACTTTAGCTTTTAATTAAGAATTGTGTGCAAAAAGAATATAGTAAAAGTAAGATTAGTTTGATTTTCCACTTTGATAATGGATATCTCGAGAACAAAACGTTTCCGAAAAAAATCTCTCAGATTCGTGATCAGCGCCGCAAAAACCCCCATATGCCAAATTTCGTCAAAATCGGAGTTGTTCCCACTTTCTAGACAATTACCCTACGTATTTTACACTTTAATTACATTGGTTCACTTTCAAACGCAACATATTATGGTGGATGCGCCGGAATAGTATATGCATGGCTTGGTGCATTTTTAAAGGGAACTTGCGTAATTTATTTAATATAAGGTGTAAAATACATGGAAAAAAGGGAGTTTTAAAAGGAAAAATCAAATATTGTGGGCCACTTTAGTTTTTAATCAAGAATTTTATGCAAAAGAAGGGGGAATATAGTGTAAATAAGGTTACTGTGAATTTCAACTTTGATGATGGATATCTTAAGAACGAAACGTTTCCGACAAAAAATTCTTTCAGATTCGTGATCAGCGCCCCCAAAAAACCCGTATACCGAATTTCGTTAAAATCGGAGTTGACGCCAACCTGCGTTTAAAGTGGATAAAAAAATATAGTACCGTAACTGAACTTTATGTTAAAGTATTTAATACCCAGATCAGCCTGTTTAACATTATAATGCAATATAATATGCACATAATTTTATTATCCCAAATACAATACTTACAGTGGACTTTCTGGATTGTCCTCCATTTTAATTAACATTTAAATGGCTAAATTAATATACACAAAAATCTCTTTGTTTTGCTTGCTAAACAAACTTAAAAAAAACGAACAATAAAATGGCAGAAAGTGAATCGAAAACGAGTGCTGCGTGATTATTATTTCCAAAAAATTAGGGTCGCCCTGCGTGATTTTAAATTTGTTTTCTGAAAAGGTAATTGAGGCGACATCTATATCCTGTTATTCTTCGTTTTATGCAAAGTCGATTGATGAGAAAGAAACTCTGATTTTATGAGTAGTTTTGAGGCGTTTTTGTGGTAATACGGTTCAAAACATTTGAATAGCTATCTCCATCTAACTCTCACATTTATATTGCGATTATTTAACGACTTTCGAATGTTTCGTTTCAAATTGACCAATCAGAACACGATTCGCATTTCGCAAGCTAGGCTTTAAGCGTAGTTCCTAATTTTGCGAAATGCGATTTGTTAATTGCGAAACGTGTTTTGACTGCTCAATTTCGAACGAACATTCGAAAGCCGTTAGAAATTGACCAATCAGAACAAGTTTCGCAATTCTATGAACTAGCAGATTTATCATACATCAATTTTAGGCGAAGAACCAATTCTAAAACGGTATTTACCAATCAGTTATGTTAACGTTTAAACAAATTAATTATACGTCAAAGTTGTCACCAATTATTACCGCGGTTATAATTGGTTGAACGCCTAAAATTGATAATAGGATGCGATCGATCGTAAAAGATTCGAATGACCAAGAATAGGGCCCCTGGTTTTAGCACAACAGTGCGGCGAATAATGGGTTATGGCTTTTGATCTATTTTGGTAATATTCTACCAATCAAATGCATACGTATATGTTTTTAAGCATTAGAAAAACGGGATGTTTTAAATTTTTTATTTGGCTTTCAATCAGTAACACGTGCTTTGAAAGCTAGGTACAAGACTTTTCTGGGATATCGATACTAGAAGCGCACACTGGAGTTTTTAAACCTCATAGCGGAAGGAGCAATTCTCCCTGCTATTTAAGCGGGTTTTACACCTGACAAGTAATTGATCAATTAATTGAACAAATGCTTGTTCAAGTGACTTGACGGTTAAAAATGTTCTCAACTTATTTATCAAGTAGCTTGCTCAAGTACTTTAAGAAATTAAAACTTGTCATCAAGATTTTTAGGGGCCTTTTAGTAATTAGTTAATAGTTAACATAACCCTAGAAAACCATTTGATGAAATTGAAAATAAATTTGACAATAACTTGAAGAGAGTAAAAACATCCAACTTTTCAATTTCTTTATCAAATATTTGACAAAGTAATTGAACAAGTTTTTGATCAATAACTTGTCAGGTGTAAAGCCCGCTTTAGTAGTACCGTGATATCAAAGTCTGGGTGATTCCTAAAATTTTTGTCAAATCACATGATGACAAAAAAGGCTTAGATAGAACACATTACACTTGGACTATCCAGGGCCCCTATTCTCGAGTCGTGAGAATGATCACATCAATGGAAATTTGGGTGCTCTTAAAATTCGATTCGATTGTACTCTTGAAAGTCGTGGGAATAAACACATTGTTTAGAAAGTAAGAGAAATTGCTTCTCTTCGTGTCAAGCAGTAGAAGCACATTCACATTGAGAGAAGCCTGCGATTTTTGGTTGTTGTGTGTTCACTTATTGTTTAACCTCAAAAATTAAGTTTAGGAATTGTTATTCTTACGTGTGCCTTTTGTTAAAATAAAAAAATCGTTTATGATTTTTTACTAATTAAAAATATTATTTAGATCAAGCGCATCGTTGCGCTGTATTCAAGAATTCGGAATTTAAATACAGAGAGAAACAATCGATGATGTGAAAGTTCCCATCGGGTGGAGGAAGGTTCACTTTTTTCAAATGGAGAATAGGGGTCCTGATGTATGGTTTAAATTTGTGTGTGGTGGTTGATACTTCAATATGGTTTAGTTTAAAACCGAATATCCCAAAGTCTCTTAAATGTGGATAGTTTTGTGTCTTTTAAAATCTAAAGTGTACGCAATTTAGATGGGTTGCTCCGTTTCTCGTTAATCTTTCATATTAGGTGTGGCCGAGCTGGCGAACAGCGTTGAAACCAAAAAGTGCCAAGTGGCAACAATTTCCAAAGAGAAGATAAACAAATTACAGCGTGATTACAGCGGTTTTCAGTAGCTAAATAAAAGTTTAAAAGTCAAAAATTGCAAAAATTTAATTAATAATTGAAATATAAGTTAAATCATGAGCGAACCTACTAAAGAATTGAATGTTGATAGCTACAGACGAATAATTTCCCAAAATAATTCTAAAGATGTCTACAAATCTGCTGAAATTGAAAGAAAATGTTTGGTACAAATTTTTCAAGCCGCTTGCCAAAGGTATATCATTTAACTAAGATATTTTTTTTGTACATATATTGGCCGAAGTCCTCAAGAAAAATTCTTAAACCCTACCCTACCTTATTTTCTTTCTAAAATTATAAAATTTTGGAGTGGGAAAATGATTTTTATAGACATTTTCTAGTATAATAAAACAATTTATCTAAAGAACTTCTTTCAGTGGTCCTTTAAGAGGCATAATTATAAAATGTTCTTAAAAATGTAATATGGTTATTGTCGAGGTTATTGTTTTATAGCTTTTCACTTAAGCTATCTTGGGCTATCCTATCGTTATATACAGAATCAGCCGATCATTTATACATATTCATATTATGTGATGTTAATTTTTTAGGTGCTAACCAGAGTATGCTACCTACACTACTTAAATTTCTCTAAGACGTCGCGACTTTTGTGCTTCCCTGTAGGTTAAAAGCCTAGATACTAACGTACCGTGGGTGTCTTAAGCGAGGTAAGAGGGAGTACGGACTTAAACACTTGAAGAGGGGGGAAGGAAAGATTTTCGCGGGCAGCACGTTCCACATTCTAGAAAGTCTAGAGATAAAAGAACAAACAAAGTGGGAAGTTCGGGGCCTGTCAATTAGACTGTATAGGGATGCATACGCGCGGCACCACGAGTTTCTCTGTTGGGAACCGTGAGTGGAGGAACTACACTGGACAATTATTATTCAGAGCAGAAGCCATGAAATTACCTATACAAAAGCGATATGTACCATCCGACTAAAATATTGAACTCTCCAATGCCTTTTACACAAAAATGGTATACCTTGTAAGAATCTCTCTGAGCAACCGTTTTCTAGATATTTGCCATTAAGTAATTTAGTGCAACCCAAAAATGCCTTTAAAATTAGAGTACTAGCCATAACTACAACTGCCCCATTATAAACGAATGAATTAATGTATTTATTTATATACTTTTTGGTTGCACTAAACCACTTAAATGCAAATATCTTGAAAACGGTGGTTCTGAGTCATTCTTACAAAGTACACCTTTTTTGTGTAAAAACATAGGAAAATTTACTGGCTTACTTAAATGGTACGTAGAGAGTAGCACAAAAAAGTTGGAACATTTTAGAGAAATTTAAAGTCGTCTAGGTGTCGTCCCCTAGTTAACACCTAAAACTTAACATCAGATATGAATAGTTCATGTCAGAAAACCTCTAGATACCGAGTTTTATTGCAATATTTAAACTATTAAATATTATCAAAATAATTTGCAAATATTTTATACACCCTGTATCTCAGGTAATATCCACTTTTGTACTAAGGTAAGTTTAGTTAATTCGCAATATTTTAACGTCACAATTCTTCATTTGAATTTTTGGCCCATTACTTCAGGGACCACCCTGTATAATGTTTCAACAAACCTGAAGATAGCTTATGTGTAGAATTAGATGTGTAGAAATTTGACTTTCTTTTAGTATGGATAATGCTAGTTCTTTGTGAATTATTAAATCATAGGCTTGATGAATACAACAAAAATATTTATAAAGATGGAAACAACATTTATGATACATTGTTGAAGCAAAAATTTCCTAATATAACATCAGATCGTCAGTTAAAAGTACCTCAAAATTTGCCAAAATTAAATTTAAATTTGCATATAAAAGACCTGGAATGCTCAAAGGGTGAAAAGTTTTTTTGTAATCAGTCTGAGCAAATTAGCAAAGCTGAACTGGAACAATTTGGAAGTTTATTTAATCCAAAACTACAAACAAGTTTGAAAAAGTACCAGCCATGAAAAGTAAAATAAGTCTGGAAAATAGATTAGACAATTTAGATAAACTACAAAATCAAAACCCTATGAAAAGAAAAGAACTTCAATCAAATTCTTACAGAAAGCAAGAAACATATATCAGCAAAGAACCATTTTTGGGAATTATTACTGCCAGGGATGAATTGGAAAATCAGGCTTATAATAAGGTTGGAACTAGTGGAGCAGCTCATTCAGATGATGGAGTACCTAAGAAAAAGTTGGGTATGAGAAGTGCTAAGAGCAAGTTTGTTTCCCCACTTTTATCTCGAAATGAAAGGTTTGTTTTAAGTTTAGCCTAAGTGTAGACAAAATAAATAATAAACTAATTTTAGTACTGAGGATAGCAATCAAAAAATAAATGAAACTCCAGTAATAGACGAAAGACTAAAAAATATTGAGCCAAAAATGGTGGAACTTATAATGGGTGAAATTATGGATCAAGGCCCCTGTATAGGATGGAACGATATTGCAGGCTTAGAATTCGCAAAATCAGCTATTCAGGAAGCAGTGGTATGGCCTATGCTTAGACCAGATATCTTTACTGGGTTACGTAGACCTCCCAAAGGAATACTGTTGTTTGGTCCACCAGGAACCGGAAAAACTCTTATAGGTAAATGTGTGTTCATAATAGTAAAAATAAGAGAAATATTGTGGATTTTTGTACCACAAATTACTTTTGTATCTTAAATTATCATGGTTTAAGTGAGAGAAATCTAATAACCCATTGCCAATCAGCAAAATACCGCATTTTAAGAGTAAAATTGAACATTTTTTAAAAATAATTCTGTGCTATTATATACCTTCTCTCCAGTATAATTTTGCCAAAAAAGCAAACTTGCCTAAAACAATTTTGTGGTAATATTTTAGGTAAATGTGTTGCTTCCCAAAGTAAATCCACTTTTTTAGTATAAGCGCTTCTTCTTTAACATCAAAATGGATAGGGGATGGAGAAAAGATGGTTAGAGCATTGTTTGCAGTAGCCAGAGTTCACCAGCCTGCTGTAAGTATCTACCATATGACAATGGGATTGAAGATATCAAAAACAATACATGTATCCCACAACTAAAAACTCCAACAAGAACCTCCAGATGTCAGATTTTGTAAACGCAGCCTTAGCGGTTTTGGAGATATACAAGGAATTTTTTTCATTTTCACCCCTGAACTGCAACTATCTAGCAAGGGTGAAACTCAGCCCCAAAATTTTAAATGGAAAGAGAAGTGAGTGATACCTTATTTTGAAGGTCTCTTGACCCTGATCACAAGTGCAAAGTTTAAAGTCTATACTGCTATTTTTATTGTATAATATTAAAATACTTGAAACTAGGGGAACATGATAAGGGTTAAACAATCTTTAAAATAAGAAATTATTCGAGGTTGTGACTCAACCCTAAAATTTAGGGGTGAATCACACCCTCGTTTAAAGGTGCTAGCTCTTACAGGGGTTTTGATAATATACATTAAAAAAATAAAAATCAAATATGACAAGCTGTCATATCAACGAAAATATTAGCAAAGACTTTAAACTTGGCAGTTGTAATGAAGGTCAAGAAACCTTCAAAATAAGGTTTCACCCGATCCCTGTTTCTATTTAAAATTTTAGGGGTGAATCTCACTCTTGAGGTTTACATTTCAGGGGGTGAAAGTGGCAAAAATGTTTTCCCCTAAAATCAAAACTAATGTGTCTGAGCATTTTTTCTTGAATGACCTGGAGTGCCCAAAATTAGCTTTGTTTCTGTTTTCAAATTTCCACCCTGTATAAAAGCATTTGGGGTATTTTTTAACTGACAAACAAGATTGTACTTTAAGACTACAACTCTGTTACATATAATAAAAAAAAGATTACGTTAGAAATCACTCTAAAATGTTGAAAACACATTATTTATGCGATTTTTAGATGAGAGGGTGAATTCTTCGATTTTTCAGGTTATTTTTATTGATGAAGTAGACTCCCTACTTACCCAAAGAAGTGATACCGAACATGAAAGTTCTCGACGGATTAAGACTGAATTTTTGGTGCAACTTGATGGCGCAACCACTGATGGGGAGGAAAGATTACTTGTTATTGGCGCTACCAATCGACCCTCAAGAATTGGATGAGGCGGCAAGACGTCGATTTGTCAAAAGATTACATATTCCTCTTCCTGAATATGAGGTAAATAAACAATAATAAGTTATGTATATTTTTATATGTTAAACGGTTTTATTGTACTAAAAGCTAAAAAATAATTCGGAAAGTTCTAGCTACCAGATCGCACCAATCTTTTTATCAATCTGGGGTATTGATGAGAAAATATAAAAATCCATTGGGCATAGCGTATTCAGAGTAAATATTATGATAGACATTTCAAGTGCACAATGATTGTATGATTTGTCTGATCAATATCCCAGATTGATGAGAAGATTGATGTGATCTGATAGCTAGGACTTACTGAATTATTTTTTAGCTTTTAGTACAAACTAACCAACGATTTTATATTGAGGTAGTTGTGGAAAAATATGTAATCCTCCATTTTGTGGCGGCGGCCATCTTGGATTTTTATTTTTTTCATACTGAACTCTATTCTACAAATCAAGCCCTTTCATTTGATTCCCATATTGAGGTTGTAGTAAAGTGATATGTAATCCGCCATTTTGTACGGCGGCCATCTTAGATTTACAATCAGGAGTGCGTTCATAAATAAAATGTAAAGTAATCCTTGTACTCTGTAATGGAATCAAAATGACATTTGAAATGTATTACATTGTAAAAGCAATTTTTGGACGATACTCAGTAAATGAAATGTAAATGTCCCTTGTAACCTGGCATGTAACGAAAAATAATTGAACATGTTTATTTATTTATTTAAAATCTAATATTAATTACAATTTTAATATACCAAAAATCAATTTATAAACAAATCAAAACTTATTAATGCAATAAATTTTTAAAAACCTGTTTGTAGGTCTTTTGTGGTGGTGGAGAAAAATTAATACCTAAATAAAAAGAGCCTAAAAATAAACAAAGTTGTTCTGACAACCATAGGAGCATCAGCAAAATATTTTTGTTTGTTTTTAAAAACTTTTAAATCTAAAAATTAAAAAATTTTGTTTGTTTCCCTATTCTATTAAGAGATAAATATGAAATGCGCAAAATCGGTAAATTGTTACTGCGCTCGTGAGCACAGTAAAGAATGTAATACAGAGTTACATTCCCAAACTATTTTTGAACGCTGTAAGACAGAAAGCAGTGTAATAAATATTACATTTAAGAACGACCTTTGTAACAGAAATGTAAGAAATGTGTACTTTGTAATGATTTATGAACGTAACCCAGAAAGAATGTCGCCAGGAAGGGGGTCAAATTCCATTACATTTAAAACCGTTTAAAAAGGAATTCTTTTAGGCATATTTTTGTTTTATAATTATGTACTTAAGTAAGATACCAAGACAGTTTTCAAACTTTTTTGATTATTAATACTAAGAGCATTCTTTTAAAGTATCGAGAATTGGCCGAAAGGGAAATAAAACTAGACCACTACGAGTAGCATTTGCAGACTCAGAAATAGCATTGAACTGCCTGCGCCAAAAACGGAAGTTGTTAGATTCAAACATCAGAATTAGTGCCGATCTAACTGTATCCCAGAGGGAGGAACTGAAAAAATTATACTTGGAATTAGATGCAAGAAAGGAAAATGGAGAAGATTCGGTAATAACGTACAAGAAGGGTATTCCAGTTATAGTCAAAAGACACCAAAAAACGTAGCGCAACCCCATTAAAGATTTATTACCAAAATGTAGGAGGTATCAGTTCAAAACTGGCTGATCTCAAAAAGGCTGTGTTATGTAGTGATTATGATGTGATAATATTAGTGGAAAGCTGGTTAACAACTAAAACAAGTGATTCTGAAATATTAATTAAGGGCTATAGGTTATATCGATGTGATAGAAGTGAGCTGACTAGTACAAAGAAAAGAGGTGGTGGGGTAATTATGTTAATTAGGAATACTATACATTCCCGCTTAATTAAAATTGATCAAAGCAACATAGAGCAACTTTTTGTTTTTGTAAAGTATGGTTTTTCCAGAATTGTTTTTGGTGGTCTGTATATTCCCCCAAATTCTGATGCTACTTTGTATCAGTCTCATTGTGATACAGTCGAGTATATCTGCCACAATTATTCATCTGCGAAAATGATTTTATTTGGGGACTACAACCTACCATTGGCAAACTGGGAAAACACAGATAATGGTCTTGTTGTAAATTGTCAACCTGGTTATGATGCTGAGATCGTAGCTCAATGTTTTTTATTTTTAGATATGTTTCAACATGTTTCTGTTCCTAATTCCCGAAATGTATTTCTAGATCTAATGTTTAGTCATATTAAAGATTTAGCTGTGGTACCTGCCAGTGACTTAATGTTTTCTAATAGCCAGCATCACAATGCATACTTTTGCGAGGTAGGCCAGACTGAAGATTTTAAAAGGCTGGGCAAGGAAGAGTTCTTTTACGATTTTAAAAATGCTGATTTTTTGGGTTTTAATTGTTTTTTGGGCTCATTTGATTGGAGTTCAATGCTAGCTCCACTTAATGTTATTGAATCCACATCATTGTTTTATGACATTTTATATCAGGGGATATCAATGTATGTACCAGTAAAGCGATACAAGAGCTCTAACTTTCCTAAATATTTCAGTGCTGAGGTGAGAAATCTTATAATACGTAAGAAGTTGGCCCATAAGAATTATATGCAGTCACGTTCTCAGGAACATTATCTTCAGTTCTCTATTCTACGTACCCAATGTAAAGAGTTAGTACAACGTGATTATTTATTGTACCTAAAAGAGATGGAGGATGGTATTTCTGAGAACCCACGGTCTTTTGGAAGTTTGTAAATGAGCAGAGAAAATCTTTTGTTCTTCCGGACTGCATGTATTTTGATGACAAAATGGTGGATGATGGACAGTCTATTGCAGATCTGTTCGCTGACTTTTTTCAAACTGTTTACAGCTCTAATAATAATGTACAAGTACCTGATTATGTGATAGATAATAAATGTGATGTTTCTTTAAAAAATATAAAAATTTCCGAGCTTTTTAACAAGATTGTAGCTTTGTCTAAAAATACGAATAGCGGTCCGGATGGAATTCCAGAATATGCACTAATAAATCTTGTATATAGTTTGTGTTCTCCTTTATGTGATATTTTTAACAAGTCTCTGGCAGAGGGTGAGCTTCCAAATATCTGGAAAGAGAGCTACGTTATTCCAATTTATAAGTCGGGGGATAGGGATGATGTTTGTAATTATAGGGGAATTGCGAAACAATCGGCTATCCCAAAGCTCCTGGACTCACTAATTTGTGATCAACTCGTATGGTCATGTAAGGGCATTATACTCAGAAAGCAACATGGATTTGTAAAGGATCGCTCAACTATAACTAACTTGCTTCTTTATCAGAACGCCATTTTGGGAGCCTTCGAGGGGGGCATCAAATGGATGCTATCTATACGGATTCCTCCAAGGCGTTCGATAGGGTGAACCATCAGCTTCTTATTGCAAAGCTAAGAGCAACTGGTTTTGATGAGATATCCCTTAAATGGATCCATAGCATGCTGGTTGGCCGTACCCAGAAGGTTAAGATTGGAGAATTTGTATCGAAATCAATCACAGTTACATCTGGGGTCCCACAAGGAGGCCACTGTGCACCACTCCTTTTAATTTGTTTGTCAATGACATAGGTCAATACCATGAGTCATGTCACTTCCTTTGTTTGCTGACGATATGAAGCTTTACAGAGTCATAAAATCTGAGTATGACGGGGTCCTACTGCAGAATGGCCTTGATAGCTTCGTACAGTGGGCTGAGTTAAACTGTCTCTCACTGAACTCCAGTAAATGTAACTCTATTAGTTTTTTCAGAAATCGAACAAGAATCAATACTCAATATCATATAGGGGGCAAGACCTATCACGTTTATCTAGCGTCAAGGATCTTGGGGTCATTCTGGATGACAAGATTACATTTCGTGATCATTATTCTTTGGCCGTTTCCAAAGCATTGGGGATGCTGGGTTTTGTTTTCAGACTGGCCCGGGACTTGTCTTTGTCTTCCTTGAAAACTCTCTATTGCTCACTTGTGAGATCTCAACTGGAGTACGCTTCTATAGTATGGTCCCCATATTACAATGTGCATATAGATAACATCGAAAGAGTACAGAAGAAATTTTTAAGATATTGTCGATTTCGGTTTGCAAATGATCATATTGAAGTGTCTTTAAACACCTTAACGGAAAGAAGAATAGTCAATGATCTCTCTTTTATACATAAATTATTGAGTGGAGCTGTTGATTGTCCTGAATTATTGGAGCAGATCTGCATAAAAATTCCTGAACGATTGTTGAGAAAAAGCGACATTTTTAAAATTAAATTTCATTCCACAAATTATGCGAAGTTTGGCCCTATAACCAGATCGTTAAATTACTTAAATGAACATCCATCTCTTGACCCTTTTGGGAGCTCACTAAATAGGTTTAGGAGTAATATATTTGCCCAGTTTTAATGTAAAATTGTTATTATTTTAATTCATTTAAATGTATTTTGTACTGAAATTTTGAACTTTCAATTTTTAAGTTTTGGTTATCTTTGTCTTAATAATTGTTATATTTCTTTATATATTTTATATTGTATTTGTAATACTTTAATGGGGTTTCCCGTATACTAATAAATAAATAAATAAATAAATAAGTAGAAAAAATTGCTTTTTAATGTTTAAAAATTACAAGCATTACTTTACAATTCTTTCGCCTTTTTAAGGCTTCGTCAAGAGTACTTCATATACTAAATTTAAAAAAAAAAGATAAATATTTACAAACAGAACCATTTGACACGTTTTTCCCAAAAAAGGTCTATAAAATATTATTAGGGGTTTTTACAATGCGGCCAGATGTGGTAATAAATTTATTTATAATGGGCATATCTGTGAAATTTATTTGATCATTAGTAGAAAGAGTTGAATTGTCAATAAGTGATTTTTTAATTTCTAGTTGTTTATATAAATTTAATTTTTTACCTTTGTTTTCTCTACGAAGTGTAACGAAGTAGTTTAACATTATTAGAATCTATAAAGTGGTTTTGTTCTATACAATGTGTTAAAATTCCTGTGCTTTTTAAACCGTTCTTTGTTATTTTTTTACTTTTAACAATAGAAATAATGTTTAAAAATCTTTTGTTATAGGCCCGATATGAACTAGTTAAAAAACTAATCTCGAATGAAAGGCATGTACTGTCTGATGATCACTTTAAAGAAATTGCACGACTCTCGGAAGGATATTCGGGAGCAGATATTAAAAATCTCTGTTCTGAAGCATCTCTTGGACCAATTAGGTGTATTAGTTTTAGCAGTATCGAAAAAATTCAAGCCTCAGATGTGCGCCCATTGACAATGGAAGATTTTGAGAACTCATTCAAAAGGGTAAGGCCAAGTGTATCGCAAGATGATCTTATTCAATATGTAAAATGGGATAAAACCTATGGTTCTGGAAGCAGTTTGTAAATTTTTAGGAATATTTTGTTATTTTCAGTTATATTGGATTTTCATTAAAAAAATATGTGAAATAACCATTTTGTATTTCTTTTTTGTAGAATCTAAATATATATACATACATAGCCCAGGAGAAAGGCAACTAATTATAACTAATAAACCAAAGGTTTATTAGGATAAGAAATATTTAGAGTTTCTGTAATTATTTATTTTTAAACAAAAAAATATTTTGGGGCCTTTTTTACTATGCTAGTTTAATAGGGCCCATAAAAAGGGTTTTTAATAATTTTTATAGTTGGTTCCAAAATTATTTTAGTTATTTCATTTATATTTTATTTTTACAATAAATAAGCAATCTCAACACAATTTTGTCTTAAATAATTCGAGTTTTTTTTTACATTAAACGTTAGGTGGGCCTTATACGCCGTAGGTACCTTATTCTTCGCCATTTTGGATCTAGATACCCATTTTTATCAGCACATAACTGTGTTGCAACATGATGTTTCTTAATCTTGGTCAGTTTTTCTCTAAAGTGCTTCTTCAGACATTTAGTACACAAAAATTTAAAACTTGTTGCATTTAATAACAGGTGTGTTAAATGATTTTAGCTTATCTTTATTTTATAACTTTAAACTTGCTGTAAAATAATACATTTAAATTAAATAAATATAAAACCAATATTACATGTATATTTAATATCACACTCAATTTATTCCCAATCATCTCCCCACCCATCTTCATTGGTGTCTTCAATATTGATAGACAATTTATTGCTAATTAAAGAATCCTTATCATCTTTTTTATCACCAATTAAAAATTTACTATTAGCTTCTATAACTGGTTCCATATCTTGAAAAAAGTCAATCTCATTTTCATCCATCAAACTTTTCGTTTGATTTTTTATATCCAATTCCGTTATATCAATTATTTTCTTTGGTTTCTTATAACTAGACTGTAAAGGTTTTGTTAAATCAGTTTGGGTATAATCAGTTTCAACTGCTAATATCTCTATTTCGGCGTTGTTTGAATTATCTTCAATGGTAACAGTATTTGTTCCAATGTTTTCGTTATCCCAATCATCCCAATTTTCAATATCTTCATCGGCCGATTGTTCTATCTCTTCAGTTGACGTTTCTCCTTCTTCACCGTCTGGCCTTGGTCTTTCTGGTAACTCTCTCTGATTCTGTATTAGTTCAACCATTGAACTTGTTATGCTTAACTGGTCAATATTTGGTAGTGGTATTTCAGGTTCTGTAACATCTTGTTGGAGAACTTTGGAAGATTTTCTTGCAAAAGTGTGACTTTTAGGACGGCCGTCATTAAAGAGCTTTGCCCGTTTGCCACCGATTACCGTTTCAGCACCTAGAACTGGAACCAGGTCAGCTAAAGTGCGCAAAGTGGCCGCTACAAGATCATCGTTTGTATCTTTTATTCCAACCAGTAGCTAAAAAATTAATAGCTCATTACGATAATAGATTGCATGTGTTAATAACACATATTTATACAAAAATTATAATAACTCAAATTCTAGTTTTTAGTATGTTGACAAGAACATTCAGAATATGTAACCTCGAAATAAAATTGAAGATATGTTCTGTAGTTTGGCGGATTCATTTAATAGATGGTATTTATTTGGGTACACGCCAAAATAAAATTAAAAGTACTAAAAACCAAAAAAATATTAAACAAGTAAAAAGATAATTGAAAATCGACGTTTCGGTGGCAAATCTGCCACCGTTGTCAAGATAAATGTAATAAAAATAATAAAAATAAAAACTTACTATTATTTTGGTTTTAAAATTCACTATTTTTCTGTTTTTTTGGGATATTCTGAAAATCTGAAAACTTTGACATTAAAATGCCGATTTTCAATTATCTTTTTACTTGTTTAATATTTTTTTGGTTTTTAGTACTTTTAATTTTATTTGGCGTGTACTCGAAATAAAAGTTGGATAACTTGAGAAATTATGTGACGGCTACAAGATCGTTGTTTGTATCTTTGACAGGACCAGTCCTGTTTCTTATTTTCATTAACGACCTGCCTCTGGGAAACCAGCTAGGCAATTATGTTCTCTTTGCAGATGACACCACAGTTTTTGCAGCTGAGAAATCTGAACAAGGAGCTGCTGAACGACTTGATGAGGCCAGACTGGGAGTTGAGGAATGGTTCCTCTCAAACAGACTGGTGCTGAACCAAGAGAAAACTCAGTTTATGACATTCTCGCTGAGACATAGAGCACATACTGACCGAACAGCGTCAGTGAAGTTTCTTGGTGTCACCCTTGATGAAACTTTAGGATGGGGTACCCATATTGATAGTGTATGTAAGAGATTGGGAACTAGTGTGTTTGTATTGAGAAATCTGTCAGGGTGTGTGTCTGATGCCACCATGAGATCGGCCTATTTTGGAATCTTCCACAGTGTTATGTCTTATGGTGTGCTTGCTTGGGGAGGGTCCGCTCATGCTAGTAGAGTCTTTGGACTGCAGAGAAGGGCAATTAGGATCGTCTCTGGGTTGGGCTACCGGGATGATTGTCGGGGTGCTTTTGCTGCACTGGGTGTTCTGACACTTCCCTCATTGTTCATTTTAGAAAATCTTCTTTGGGTGAGACAGAGAGAAGATGTGCTTACATATCAGGATGTGCACAATCATGACACCAGAAATAAGACCAACTTGGTGCCAATGCATTGCCGTCTGGGGAAGTGCCAGAGCAGACCGGAATATCTAGCGATAAAATTATTTAATAAGCTCCCAACCAGCGTGAGGGAGAGGCCAATTAGGCTGTTCAAGTCATGCCTCAAGGAACTCTTAATAAAAAAATCGTTTTATGATATAAATGAATTTTTAAATTATAAATTTTAATACTTGTTTTTATTCCGCTTTACCTCAATGCATTAGTTATGTTTTAAATTAAGTTTTTTGTCTGTATCTTAACTTTTATTTCATTTTTAACATGTTGTGTGACAATTTTAAATATTTAAACTTTATTAAATGTACTTTTTATGTGACATATATTTTGACGAGTGGAAACTTTTTGTAACTTACACAATAAAGAAGTTTTGAGTTTTTGTTTCAACCAGTAGCTTAAAAATAAATTGCCTTTACGACGAAATCTCGCGTGTGCATAAAGGTCGGGCTTCACATAACCGCACCAAGCCCGGATTTACGGTGATAGAGGAAAGTGGAATTTCAGAAAAATTCAAAATCACTTTTCACGACCTCAAAATATAAAAAGCATTTTTGTCAAGCTAAGTCTATTGTTTTATGTATGTAAGTCTGGCCACACATAACCACACTAATATTCCACAAGACCCGCATCCTAGCATAGCCGTGTCTCGTACTGCCTGAAACATGCCCTGCCAATGAAATCATACGTGGATCGGATAGCGCCGATGTTCCCCAAACCACGCTTTGAGTTTACCAGGTGCACCTTTTATTTCAGTTCATAAGGTATAAAAATTAAAAGTTAGTAATTAAAGATTAGTTGTTGTACACAAACAATACAAGAAGTGATTTAATAAGTATTAAAAAATGTAAAATTAATTTTATTGTTACATCTTGTGAAAATATGTGAGTAAAACTTATGAATTATTTTATGTTGTAATAAGTTTTTTTTTAACCAAGTGGTCGGGTACGGAGTGCTGATATTAAGCCTACGTCATTTGATTGTAACGGTACTGTTTCAAAACCGAGACACAGCAATTCCGTTCTACGGTGCAGGCCTCGGTGTGGGTATGTGTGACCAAACCTTAAAACTGTGTTACCTTATTTGTGAAGGATTATTTTACGATCACGTGTAATTTAAAGCGTGATATAATTGACTCATATTACTGCAGTTTGATTAAATACAAACATTTTGCACCGCATTCCCCTACATTTCACCAGGGAAACGCACAGCCACGGGTTCGTTGCGGTTATGTGTGGGCCCGACCTTAATAAAATATTTTTATTAATAATTGAGTAATTCAGTGGAAAAGTGGTACAACTGACATGTTAAAATGAGAGATCGGTGCAGCAGTATTTTATTTAAATTTTATGTATATATATCTATATTTCTTAAGGTCACCACTTTTCCACTAAACTCCTTAATTATTTAAATTTTAGTTTTTAATGCATTGATAAGAACATTCAGAAAAAAATTTTTACTCAAATAAAAGCGGCATAACTTAAATTAGGGTGCTGCTACAAGATCGTTGTTTGTATTTTTTATTTTGAGCAGTATCTAAAAAACAAATAGCTCTCTACGATAAAACATAAGTGTAATGCTATTAAAAACAAGTGTTAAAGAACTTTTTAGATTTGTGGGATGGTCCACTCTGGGTCTCAACGCTTCAGTTATAGTAACTTAATTTCTATTGTTTATTACGTTGATAAAAACATTCAGAAATATGGTTACCTCGAAATAAACGTGACATAACTTTAACAAAACTTAGGAGACAACTAAAAGTTCATCGTTTATATTTTTTTTCGACCAGTAACTAAAAAGCAGTTATTAATATATATATCTGCCTGTACATGATAACAGATTTTTATATATGAACATAGTAACTCAAAATTCTAGTTTTAAATACGTTGATAAGAACATTCAGAAATAAAATAGCTAAAAGTTTACTACGTAAGCAATAATGCTAATGCTAAGATACTGAGATTCATTTTACCTAAAAATGCAATGCTTACCTCTGGTAAAATATGCAGTTGCAATTCTTTTTAGAGAAACAATGTAGGAAGTGTGGAAAATATGCTAATAGAAGAAATCTTATTTGTGCATCTCTTACACAAATTATCTTTAACAATTTTGGAGCCATATATTTTTTTAAAAATTTCCTCAGAAAAAAAGACTACCATTTCCTTCTAAAAGTAATAATAATTTAAAAATTTTATGAATTGTTTTTCAATTAGTCAACAATGTTTTTTTTTTTTTGCAAAGTTATACATTGTATCACAGAATGTTGTGTAAAAAAATAGTTAGTCAGATTCTACATGAGAAAATACAAACATTGGTCTGGAAGTGCATTGTTTCGCAGATGCAGGGTGGTATTTTTTTAATCGGTTTTTTGCTATCTTTTTAATATCCCTTATCCGGTTTTGATAAAATTTAGTCAGTGTCATTTGTAGATTTAAAGGGTTTATTAGGAACAAATTTGATTTATTCCTAATTTGGTTGGGAATGTGAGCTGTTCCTCAACAAATATTTCTGACAAAAGAATGTATGCCACTGAGCTTGGGTTAAAGTTTTAATATTCTTCTGTTTAGATTGGGCAAGTAAAAATACATCGTTCGGAAACTAAATTTCTTTTTGTATCTTGCTTAGTTTTCGAGAAATAAAATAAACTTTACTTAATTTCATGTCCCTGGCCCACATGTAAAAACATAGGGAAACTTTTGTAAAACATTAAATTTTGGGAAGAATTTGTTGGTTTAAATGTTTATTGTACTTAATTTAGTGTTGGTTGCTACAAAGAAGGATAATTACACAGCCCACAAAAAATAAAAATTGGTGGCAGGGGGCAGTCATGGGGGCATGGCCACCCTTTCATGTCACATCCTTTGTAACCAAATATTTGATACATACCTAATGCATATGGGTATTTAATGATGCCGCCCCCAGGGCCGAGTGTGGAATTAAAAAGTGGGGATTTTCTTTTAATTTTTTGATTTTCAAAAATAAGTGGAAAGGAGGGAAAAAAAGATGGATCAAGTCTTTTATAAATAAAAAGAACAATAAGAAGAGGTGAGGACTTTTTTTTCCTCTTTATAAAATTTCAATCTCCCACCTCCCTTTAAATTTTCTTTACATTTCTGCCTCCTCAGGCCTCGGAAAGTTGATATGATCGACCCTGGTTGATCCGCTGATATCTATATCTTTTTGGGATCGCTGAATCCGAACCTGGGGTCGGTTTGACCCCTATCAGGTCAGGGTCCAGGTCAGATCATCAAAATTAATCGGAAGGGACCACAATTGTGAATTTTTATGTTTTGAAATCGCTGAATCCGAATCCGGGGTCCAGTCTTGATCCCATCAAATCATTAAATTTTATTGAAAATGGACCAAAATCATGGTATATTTATGTTTTCGGTGTCGCTGAATTCGAATCCAAATAGTGACCCTTTGAGGTTAAGATCAGTGTCATATCAGGTCAAATCATCAAAAGTTATCGTAAATACACCAAAATCATGATATCTTGGGGTTTTTTTTGGGTCAGCTAAATCCGAATCCGTAGCCAAATTAACCCCCTCCCGGATTTGGATTAAGCGACCCCTAAAAACATTGCGTCACCACGCTTGTGGTCTATTTTCTATGAATTTTGATAATTTGACCTTGACCATGACCCGGATGGGGTCAAACTGACTCCGGATCTCGGATTCAGCGGCCCCAAAAACATAAAAATACCACGTTTGTGGTCTATTTTCGATTAATTTTGATAATTTGATCTCGAAATAACCTTGACCATGACCTGATGGGGTCAAAACCGACCCCAGATTTGGCTTCAGCGACCCCAAAAACACAAAGATGCCATGGTTTAGTCTTTTACGGACCACCAACTTTTTTTTGTAGGGCTGTGATATTTATGAAATAATATTAAAAATAATGTCCAAAAGAAAATGTACCCTATGTTTCTTGTGTAGTCCAAGGGTATGCAATTAAGTGGGATTTTAGTTTTTTTCTTTTAAAACTAAAGTAGATTAAAAAAATTAAGAGCTAAAAAAGCTGTATTTTTACTTGCTTAAGCCAAATAAAATACAACACTTACACTAAAGTCAGTGGCCTACATTTTTACGCCACTGGACTGAATAAATTTATTTAAGCCAAATTAACCTCTTAATGCTATAAGTAACACTGCCAAATTTTATCAAAATTGGACAAGAAATATTTAAGATAATAATTTAAAAGCTTTTTTTTTTAATATAACAACCTGTACCTGGGAAACAATGCATTTTTGAACCCATGTTTATATGAACTTTTTTTTATATTTTTAATAGTAGAATCTACCTCCTTAATTTTTTTTAACAACATTCTGTAACACCTTTTATACTAGGCTACGGCTACGATGCCAAGCCCTAGGGACTTAATCTTCATGTAAAGTGACCACTCGTCCCGATTTTGGCGGGACAGTTCCGCCTGTTTTTCGGAAATGTTCTTCTTTTTTGGCGAAGTGGGAGTAAATATATACATACAAAGGTTTTCGCTCTCAAAAACTTTTGGGAAAAGATTTTTCTTCATTTTATTACATGTTTTCCTGTTTGTCCGCTTTGTATGATTGAAAATATGGTCACTTTATCTTTATGGTAGCATTAAAGGATTTTTATTTTTAAATCAGGCGGCTGCAATATATGTGAGCAAAAGCCCTGCCACTGCCACTTGAAACGATCAAATATTTATCTGCGGAGCGATCTCATAATGCATATAAACTGGTTTCAAAACGCTGTTTACCACAAAATATTGTGGCCTGGTACCGGCTACCAGTACAGAGATTTGATACTTTCCACTTTGGTAACGTAGCCGAGGCCTAAGTCAAAATAAGTTATCATAAAGTGACACCCCCAATTTTTATTTTACTCTGGGTACCCTTTAAGGTAAGGAAACAAAAAATTCTGCCTCACATTATTTTGAATTTATTATTTTATACATTATTATGTTATGTATCAATAGCTTTACCTTACCTTTCCTTGGAACCAATATATATGGTAACAGGCAATTTTTGTGCAGTTTTATTTAAAATTACCATTCCTAGAAACTAACCAATCCTCCTAACTGACTGGCAACAACTTCTTCATTTAGCTGTTCAAGCTCATCTTTTAAGTTAGAAAAAATCAGTCTTATCAGAGTCTGATTTTAGTGGCAACCTCAATGAGATAGGAATGTATTTTAATAAATGTATGCTTAAAAATTCATGTTCCAATAAGGAAGTTATTTTTGGTCTTTGCAAAATATCTGGAGTTTCAACAGCCTTATTACAAAAGTCCTTAAATGTTGACACATTTGGAACATCAGCTAAAAGAGATTAAATTATTTATCCAGTGTTATTTTAATTAAAAATTAAAGTTTACAATCAAAACACACATGGTGTGTTTAAAGCAAACAGCTACAGAATAACATAAAACAAATAGTTTGTGGATATTGTAACATGTTAAATACTCATTATCAATATGGTAGGCCCTTCTATGGCTGGGAAGAATTCCACATCGAGCCTATGCAAAGGTTTCTCATTTAAATTTTTTCACCCAATTACAATGATAACAAAAAACAATTTAAAAAAAACTTCTTGTGTAAAAGTTTCATAGATTTTCAACTATTATGAGCCTAACAAAAGAAGCAAATAAACATCAAAAACTCAAAAAAGAAAAAAATGAAGAGCTAAACATTTTTCATAATCCAACATTCTGTATATTTTATCACCATTAAAAGGGGTCTTAAAAAAGAACTTTACAAAATACTACATTTAATATGTCCATCAAAAATGCAAAAGATTGTTTCCGATATATGACCACTTAAAACTAAAAAATAGTAATGGTGTAAAACGTTTATGAGTTTTTTTTAATCTTATTTAATACATAAATATTTCAATTGTTGTACTTTTAGCATTGTGTTTAAATAAATTATTTTAATAGGCCATGACTTCATCCGTAACACAGTATTTAAACGAATTCACTTACATCAAATTTATAGGTTTTTTTTTTTTTTTTTTTTTTTAATAAAATTTAGTGATATTGGAAATTGTACACTTTAAAAATATCCCCTAATATGTCATATTTATTATGATTTATTGGTTACTTAAATTTGTGTAAAGAGCATGGTAACTAAGATCTATCCTACCTTATTAAGAGTAAGAATACTTACCATCACTTATATTCTTTAAAAGTTCTTTCACCAATATGCAAAAGGCATAAACATCAATAAAGTCTCTTTTTTCACTAGAATATTTAAGGTTTTTATCCTCATTACTATCAATTGCTTTACTATACCTATGGTGTCTGGATTTTGTAAGATAAGCAGCTGACAAATCTTTATATCGACAAAGATATTCCATGCCACCCAACTTCCAACTTCCTTCATTTGTAACAAATATTGAGGATAAACATATGTTGTTATGTGACACTAAAGCTTTCTCATGTAAAAACATAATGCTTTAAGTATTGAATATAATCCAAGACATATTTCTAAAGTACTCATTTTGGATATCAAGTGGGATAATGGAGTGACTTCTTCCACAGCCAGGTGAAACTTGGATGTCTTTTGCCATGATGAAATATATTTAATAATGCATGGGTGACGATATATCATAAGATTCTAAAAAAAAAAAAAACATTACTCTCACCTACCGCATAAAAGGTTGCCGAGTGATTAAGCAATAAAAAACACCGTTACTCATACCTTACTGAATTTTTCCAAGGGCGTAAGTGGACTCCAAAAGGGTTCGTTAATAAACACGTCTCCAATGAATATTGTGAGCTTAGAAACATTTTCTACACTAAAAATGCTAGCACTGTGCTGCGTCCAAAAATCGGACACCTCGATTACTTTCTGGTCTATCTCAATACCTGGCAAGTGAGATTGTTCATTTCCCATCTTCTTTTAAATTAAAAAAATCTTAAAATTTCATGTTTATTTTTTAAATGTCAAATAGTCGAGGTATGGTTAGGTTCTTGATTCCGTTTTGTTGTGCTGTCTTGTCTGTTTAAATAAGACTGGCTTCTATCATACACCTATGGCCAGCACATTCTAGGGATAATTTTATTTTTTCACTAGATTGGTTAGAGCTCGGACCTTTAAACATTTGGCACGTGAAGCCAAGTGAAAAAAACGACTAGACTTATTTTCTTTCTTTTTGACGTACGCTATTTGAACGGACAAACGGCAAGGCAGCCTCTAAGAGATGTATGCTCTAAGGCTCATATTTATCCCTTGTTTTATTGCCCTAGCTACAAAAAGAAGAGTATCTGTCACTAGTGTCAAAAGCTAGCAAAAAAGAAATATTTACGGAAATTTTTATTATTATTTTATCGAGAAGAAAGTAAGTACTAAGATAAATCCTATTTTAAACGATAAATTAAAACTTAGGGTGTAGTAAAAACGGAAACTATAAATTGGGTTCACATTTTATTATTTTTTAGGGTGTACCTTAAACATTTATCATGGGTTGCGATGGAGGAACCATTCCGCGAAGAGACGAATTAGTAAGAGTAAAAAGAAGCCTGAACAAAGGACAAGGATGCAGAACTTACTGCTTTATGGAAGTGTTGTGCAATAACACAGCAACTTCTTCAAGAACCAATAGTAGTATGCCACTTAGGAAAACTTTACAGCAAAATGGCATTAATAGAAGCTCTACTTGACCGCAGCAATTACCCTACAGAATTTAAACATATTAAGAGTTTAAAAGATGTGAAAGACCTAAAACTTACAAAAATCGAGAATACAAAAATGATGAAGACAAAAAGGAGGGTTCAGTAGATCACCGTGCCTCACCTTACATTTGCCCAGTCTTAGGTCTGGAAATGAATGGAAAATTCAGGTTTGTTGCAGTATGGAATTGCGGATGTGTGTTTTCAGAAAGGGCCTACAAAGAAATTGGTACAAAAATTGTCATAAATGCACTAAACCATTTGAAGATGATGACATTGTTATTATAAATGGAACAACTGATGAAGATTTGGCTTTAATGAAAAAAGAATGGAAATTCGACAAGCAAAGCACAAGAAATCTAAGGACAAAAAAATTAAAGTTGAACCTCAAACTCCGAGTTCCACAGTTGTTTCAGAAGAAACTAGTACTTCAAGTAATGCCACTAAACGTCTGGCTAATAAAAGTGAACAGATTTCTAAGAAACTTAAGATAGAACCAGGTGGCTCAGTGTCACTATCAAAAATTGGTAATGTTATAGCATCTGGAAAGGTCACAAAGCCTGATGAAGTAAAAAAAATGACTTCCGAATATAGTATTGCTGATGACAAAAAGGCTTCTGATGTATACAAATCACTGTTTACCAGTCACAAATCTGAAAAAGAGCAAAATAGGGCTCATTGGATTACTTATAATCCATTTTATAATTAAAATTGTTTAAAGTTAAGTAAAATAATTTTATTTTTAAACTAATAATATAAATATATAAAATAAAACTCATAAATGTAATGTTTTTTTTTCTTAAAAATTCTGGTTGTATTTTACATTTAAAATAAAACAATGATTATCACTTTTTTAATATTCTGTCAAACATTTAATTTACAAAGAGGTATGCAGTAGGAGAGAAATAAATAAAAATAAATATTTTTATTTTTAACTAACTTACAAAAGTCATAAAATTCAAGTTAAAAAACTTTTAAAATATATAAATTTACAACAAAATTACGGATTTTGCAAAATAAAAGGTACCTTGAACATTAAACTAATTAAAAAAAAAATTAACTATTTTTCTTAATTATATCAAAAATATTGTTAAAAATGATGAATGAAAATCCTGCCAGCCCTTAATATTAATGTTAAGGGTGCCGCATGGTACATTTTAATTTACCATATGATAAACATGGGGAGACTTGTTTTTTTTTAATTTAAAATTTTATAACTCTGAAATGGTTCATCAAAAAGGCTAGACTTAATCTTGTATAAAATGGAATGTTTTTTATAATATTTTGATAAAACAACGCGTTTTAAAGTTTTTTTTAGTTTAGTATATTTAGTATATAATTTATAATATTTTCTCATTTTTTTTTCTAATTTATCAAAAAATGTTGTCAAATTTTTTGTTTTCCAAATTTTTGACAGTTAAGGGATCTGTGAAAAAAAAAAATAGAATACAAAAATTTTTGAAAATCTGCCAAAATTTTTCATAAACTTTATAGTTTCGTCAAAAAATTGGAAAAAAATGGTTTATTAAAAAATTATTAGAGAGCTTTTTTGTGGTGTTCAATTTTCCACAAAAGAATAATTTGGTCTAGCTTTTGATAAACCATTAAAGAGTTATAAAATTCTAAGCTTAAAAAACAAGCTTTCCCATGTTAATCATATGGCAAATTAAAATGTTTCATTAATATGAAGGGCTGCGGCTTTTATTTTTTCATTATTTCCAACAATATTTTCGATATATTTAAGAAAAAAAAGCAGTTTTTTTCTTTGAATCAGTCTATTAAACATATTTATTAGATTATCACAGCCCAATACCATATAATCATATTCTATAGAAAACATGGTATTTATAAACAAAAATTAAATCAAAATTTAGAATGACAAAAAAATCTTGTCCTGTGCATATTAAATAAAAAAATTGATCTTTGAAGCACATATGCATTCTTAAGATTACTGTGATACTGAGTTAAAATCATTTAACACTATTAAATGTTCAATGCCAATTCCATAAATATACATATTTAAATTATTATTGTCTACAAAGCATTCTAAGCCTTGAGGATCAGCAATTGTAGTTATATATCTTTGTACACAATGAAAAGAAAGATTATCTTTAGAATTTGTCCATCTCCAAATTATAATCCGTTGGTCAATAGAACTAGTAACAAAATAATTATCTCCTAAGTAAGCACCAGTGATCTGAGCACAATGGTTTTGTTTGTCTTCAAAGGAACTATATTGTATTACACATAAATCATTTAAAGGTTTTGAAAATTTAAAAACAGTCAATATAACAGAATTATCATCTCCACCACTTAAAATTAATATATCAGTGTTACTAATTTTCTTATAACTAAAGCTATTGATACCAGATTGATGTATTTTATATGAATTCAATGGAGAAATATTTTCATCACTTAAAACATTCAATACATCCCAAAATGCTATGTCCCCATTGGTATTCATGGAGACCAGTACTGCCTTATCCAACATAAAGATAATATCAATTTTTGTTATAGAATGGAGGGTATAAGAAATACTTTTCTGATATTTTAATACCATTTTATCAGATACTGAATATATTTTAATGCATCCATCAGAGCATCCAGAAAACAAAGTAATTTGTCCATGTGTTTCTAGTACAGCCATATGCATTATCCTAGTTTCCACTTGATCTTGACTAAGTGGTTCATAAAAGTTATGTTTTTCACAACATGTTATTTTTCTAATGCTTACATTTATACTAAGATGCCATAAAATTATTTGGGCTCGACCTCCTCCAGTAAATATTAAATAATTCTTTATGTTACTTTTAGTTTTATTTTGTGATAATTCATAAAGAACTATTGAACGAATGCTTGACAAGTGAACCTTTAAGCTTTCAAATATTTTTATTTGAGAATTACTTTCTAATGCACTTATACGAAGAATTGTATCTTCTCCTCCAGAAATAAGAACATCAATACCATTCAAATGTATTGCTTTCACACAGTTAATTTCATTGATATGATATCCACAAACTACATCTTTTGGTACAATATCATTAGCAACTAAATCAACTATGTTTAAAACCTTATCTTTTATAAAGCAAAATGATATTATTCTCAGGGTATTTAGGAAATCCCAGGATCTATGTCCACCACCACAGCATATTTCAAACAAGATTCTTTGAAGCTTGTGATTAGAAATGACAAAACTATCCCCAGAAAAAGACAGCAAATAATCCTTATCTAAAGCTGCTAACCAAGAAAATTTGCTTTTATTGGAGTCTATGTATTCTAAGTTATCATTAAATAACTTGTATCTTTTTAAAATCCCATCTCTTCCTAAAGAGATAATGGTATCATTACATGCATATAGTTTGGTTATGCCTAAATGACTATGAGCTTTTTAATAGTATTTATGGGATACTGCATTCCTATTTTAAAGTTAAAAACATTTCCTTTTCTGTCACCCACAATAATATGATCATTCAAAATGC
Organism: Listronotus bonariensis; assembly: GCA_014170235.1. Classification (NCBI taxonomy): domain Eukaryota; kingdom Metazoa; phylum Arthropoda; class Insecta; order Coleoptera; family Curculionidae; genus Listronotus; species Listronotus bonariensis. Next base: position 26,028 of record JACEGR010003766.1, on the reverse strand, counting down.
ATGCACTATTTGACCATCTTTCTTTGCTTGCAGGCAAAACAAATGTCTGTACTGGAAAATTCTGATTTTTATAAAGAAAACACAGATGTAGCTTTCCTTCATGCTGGCAAACCAAAAATGATTTACAAGTAATCCAGTGGAGGGAAAATATTCTGGTTCTATTTTTTAAAACTAATTTGTAAATTTCTATTAAACAACCATTCTTCTCTTGATATATGTAAATCTGACCTTTAAAACCAGCCAAAGCAACCATTTTCTTGCAAGGAGACATTTGCAAAATGCTATAACTATTAAGATCTGAATGTCTTGTTATCTCCTTCCAATGTCTCATTGCTTTATGAAAACAATATACTGTTGCTGTTTCAGATAGACATACAATATTTCCACTATGTAAAATTCCTACAGCTTTTGGAATTTCTCCATTAGGTAAACACATTTTATCGGTAACAGTTTCAGGATTACATTTATATAATGATATTCCTCCATCATTACCTCCAGTACAAATAACATTCATAGTGGGGTCATAATCTAAAGACCATATGGGACCTCCTTGATGAGTGTCAATTTTTCTTACCATTTCACCTTCAAAATTCCAAATAATAAGTAAAGAATCTTCACCTGCCGTGACAAATAAATTAGAAAGTACGAAACAGCGAAAAACTCTAGATAGGTGTCCATAAACTTGACACACAGATATAACTTCAAGCTGACTAGAATTCACTGGACTGAGATCATGAAACAGTTCTTTATTATTGACTTTCCAGAGAATTGCAGATCTGTCATCTGATGTTGAACATACTAGGCCTTTTTCCAGATTGCAATGAAGGGAAAAAATTACACCCTGAAATAAAAAAAAGTTGGAATATTCTATTCTTCTATTCAAAAAGATGTAAATAAACTAAAACATTAAATACTTATAAATTTAAAAGCTTAAATATGAATAGCTAAAGCAACTAGGTATAATAAATATAAGAACTTTATCTATTCTAGACAATGTAGACAGTTAGATTTTTCAACAGAAATTGCTAAACTAAACACAAAAGTAATTCATTTGGGTATAATCAGACTTTAAAAGAAAAGCTTTAAGAATGTTTGTGAAGTCCTAAGCTGAGGTCAAAGTGGATTCTTTAAAAATAAAAAAAAGGGTTCTGCATATAAAAAAAAAAAAACAAATGCCATATTTCTTAAACCTGACTGGTAAATGAAAAAAAAGTTTTGGTTACAGAGTATGTTTTAAAAATTATTTTCAGTCCATTTAATTACTACAGTTATAATATTACAGTGTAGTTTAACTTTTGGGTTTAAAAAACGTACATTGTGTTGTTTTAACCTTTTCAAAACAGGTGACAATCCATCTTTAGTTCTGTAATAAGGTTTCCATAATAAAACTTCACTAAACACAGTGCCCGAGAGAACAATAAGTTCTTGAAACTTATTATAGCATATATGAGCACTATATAAAATGCATCTTTCTTCACATTTAACTGATATTTCACTCATAATATCTTCAGTCCATACTGTGATTTTTATTGTGCATAAATACTGTTACAATTTTTGTATCATTTTCTATCCACTTAGCATCCAATATCCAGTCAGAAAGTGTCTGCTTTTGAATTATATCCAGTGTTTTACAATGATTAATGTTGGACACTAGGGCTATATTTTTTCCTCCATATATTATAAGTTTTGTCCCATCTGAATTGAATTTAAAGTCAAAAATTTTCTGACCTTCAAAAAGTTCTTTTTGATATATCGAGTTGTTGGAGTTTATTTCATATATACTTAAAAAACCACCTTTACCTAAAAGAAATACAGATTATACATTATACTTTGTAAACCAGTCGAGTAAGTTTATAATTAGCACTAAATTAATTATAAAATAATTTAGAAACTAATATTTACACTTTAACCTAAACTTAATGTGTAAGCACTGTGTGTTAAGGATTTACACTAAATTATATTTTATACTTACTGGCAAATATAAAATTTTTCCATATTCGTACCGCAGTTACATCAGTTTGTAAAAAATTGAGTGAAACATATTTAATACATACAAAATATGTACTTATAGGAACAAAACGAGCTTTTTAATGAAGTTTATATTTTGTTATTACTTAATATAAATTAAAAATAAATCAAATATGTGTAAAAAAAGACTAAAAAATTAAATTGTTTTACTAATCATAACCTAAATAATTCTTCTTTTTTGTGTTTATATTTGGTATTGAGCTACCAGGGAGAAATATGGAAGAGCTATATTAGAGGAGTCATGCAGTGCGCTGAAAACGTAGGATTTCAGTGGGACTCTTTGTTTGACCTCCGGACAGTGCGGACGTGCGTAGAGGACTACAAAGTTCTTCCCGGAGTGGCGGCTAGAGGTGTCGTACAAACGTTTTTACCTTCCGGGGATCAAGGAAAGATTCACGCTAAATTTGGAGTGTATTCCTTTTATGCTCCAGAACCACCCAGAACGATACCATAAGTGTTCCTTTTACAATTTTTTGACATTTTTCATGTTGTAGAACCGTTCTTGTCACTGTTGACAGTTCAGAGAACGGTTCTACAGAGATAAGGAATACACTATTGACGGCATCTTATTTCTGGATCTAAGCGCTGTGAGCGAAGATTCCTATAAGCTGGTGGTATCCTGTTTGGTGGTAAACACGAGAATATTTCTCAAATGGCCTGTTGAAATAGATGGGCGTGCCACCGGGAACTGTCAGTAGTGAAAGTGAAGGTTATATGTGACACCAGTAGCAGATCTTGGTTTGACAGCAGACAATTTATGCATTGATTGTTAAATTGTTTGTTTTCTTTTGGAATTTCTGGGAGCTACGAGGGCTCGACTATCCAGATTTTTTCGCCGACGAAGCCCTGGAAAGCATAGTCCGGAAGAGGGAGAGTGGTGGATTGGACCTGAAGAGGGACCAAAAGAAACCAAGAAAAAAATAAAGAGAGAGAGAGAGGATTTCAGTGGGCGGCGTCGTGGGCGATTCTGCACAAAAATTAATGCAACAAACTTCTATACAATTTTTCGCACACTCAAAATTAACGCAGATGCAGGGAGTTTATTTTTATTTTTTCTAATAACTTTTTTCCTAGTATACTGATTTTTTGCAAAATTTTCATACATACCACTAGTGATTTTTGTAATTCACCCTATTAATTTAGCGCCAGTAGTCAATGCCAAAGGGCCTAAACTGTCCCTTCACTTGCCATAAACATTACTTAGAACTGTTTTGTTTTAATCCTTTTGCGAATTTGAATATAAAATTAATAAAGAGCTTTACAAAAATATCTTTTAAAAGGTCCGCTTGTTGCAATAACTTAAGATGAACGGTTTCCGAGAAAAGAAGCAACATTTAGTCGTACGAAAGTTTCTGATTTTCAAAATTAACAAAGCAAGCCTTGAAGACAAACGCTTTGGTTTACAATTTTTTGCCGGCGTTGTACATTTAATTTACTGGCATTGCCAACACTCTTTAATGGCAAGGCATTGGCAAAAAGGTATCAAAAAGACGCGAAAGTGGGCAATTGGCCGTTATTAGGCCACGTGTTGCAGATAAAGTGATGGCATCCGTCATTAATAAGTTATTGGCAAAAAAATGCGTTTAAGATGATGGCATCCATCATTAATAAGTTATTGGCAAAAAGATAACAAAAAGACACGAAAGTGGGCAAATGCAGATACTCCCAAGCAGCAAGCTGACGTCTTATTGACGAAAATTGTCGCATATACTTTTTTAAAAGCTAAAATGATGCGATATTTTATTTGAAAATTAAAATAGGAAAAAACTCCTTACTGCATGCAATTTCTTGCAATGCAAAGTACCATCTCTCGGAACACTGTCCAACTTGGAGATGCAGATTTTTACACTAGCCGAAGATATTTCTTTCAAAGCTAAGTGAGATCACCTACCGCAGACCGCTCTCGAATTATTTTTGTCTAATGGGTACGGTTTAGACGATAAAAAGCGAAGATATTGCAGAAACGTAGTAGTTTATTGTCCATTACGCCATCTATCGGTATGTCAAAAACTATTAAATATATATAATATTTTTTATTAACACGTCTTTAAACTTTTTAATAAAGTTTTAAACAAAATGTTTACAGCTCCTAACAGTCTACTTGAATATCTTGCCTTCTCGACTAGCCATCACCAATTAATCACACAACACACACTTATTAGGTAATGAATACATTTAATTATGTCTATTAAAAACTCTTTTCTTTAAAAAGAAACTAAAAAGCTAGAAAACCACGTAGAAAACAAATGCACAAAGCGGTCACCTTCGGTCGAAATTAACGTAGCTAATTTTACCATCATTTTATTTTTATTCGCTCCAAAATACATAATAAACATTTTGTTTGACCTAATTTTTATTTGCATGATTTTTAACAATAAAATGTTATGAAAAGGCCATTTCTTTTAAATTATGTAAAAACATAAAATAATGTTGTTTAGCTGCCATTAATTCCTCCTTCTTTTGCACACAATTCTTGATTCAAAGCTAAAGTGGCATACAATATTTGATTTTCACCTTTAAAACCCCGTTTTTTACGTATTTTACATTATTTTTGCATTAAATTGCATAGCTGCACTTTCAAACGTTTTCAGTCGCAGCAAGCTATGACGTCACCGTGTAAACATGGCTGCCGCATTTTTAAACTGAACTTTCGCAATTTTATTAATAAAAGATGTAAAAGACATAGAAAAATGTGGTTTTAAAAGGTGAATTTCAAATATTGTATGCCACTTTAGCTTTAAATCATGAATTGTGTACAAAAAGAAGGAGGAATACAGTGAAAATAGGATTAGTTTAAAATTCAACTTTGACGATGGATATCTCGGAAACAAAACGTTTCCGCCAAAAATTCTTACAGATTCGTGATCAGCGCCCCAAGAAACCCCCGTATACCAAATTTCATCAAAATCGGATAATAAAAATATTTTTGTTTCTTTAAAAAAATTATAATTTTCATCCACCTTGATGAAAGTACTGCGAGCTACACTTAATAATATTGCTGTTTAATTATTAAAAAGGAGATAAAAATAGCAGGACCTCAAAGGCAATTTAAAATTATACGTATTTTACTTTTAAAGGTATAATAACTTGTCCATCAGTTCTCGTATTTGTTGTAATTCAACCGTTTCCATGGATAAACCTTTCCTTGTTAAATCAATAAAAAATAATGTCACATTATTAATCTATTATTCCAACAAAGAATTTGATTGGTGGATTTCCCTTTCGTATAATTTATAGAATTTCTAATAAGCGGTGTCTGTTGACATAATGAATACGCAGTTAAATAGGGTTTACTGATAGATAGCTTACATATAGTAAAAATGTTACTTTATATAATTATTATAATTAACAGAGGATTTAGATAATATTAGTAATCTTTCTTGGATTTATTTAACATAATCGTGTTAAAATCTGAACGGCCTAACTTTTTATCTTTAGGTTCCTCATTGGGTCTGAAGTTCGCAAAATATGTAAATAATATTGATTTTATCGACTGAATTAAAAAATTCAAGAATACATATTTTACATAATGTCTTTAACCTAACATGTTTATTATGATGTACTTAAAAAATGTTTTTAAATAAATATAACTTAAATTTGTATGCCTAAAGGTTTCTTCAAACATGTAAAAACTGTCCGCCTATGGCTATTTTTGATTTAATATATAGCGCGTTGGTGATAATACCATTCGGCAACGCTTATGGTGGTACTGGCGATAACTTGCGTTGTTGAAGGATACTGAAATGATGTTCTAAAAACAATTTACCATGCACAATAGGTAAAATGCAGATCAGGAAACTGAAGGTCTAGCGGACGTTGTACGACTGCATCAACTAAAATGCAGCTTCTGGCAGTATTCTTTCACCAATAATTTCGGTATAGGTATAAAAGTGGAAAACACAACGTAAACATTCTAGATTAACTTTATTTTAAATAGTTGGGCCAATTACACCAGAAACCGACAGTTCTTCCCCTATTTTAAACGGTTTTTTTCCTAAAGAAAAAATTGAATTTGATTAATATTAGTTGGATCAGGTGAAAGTGCTGTGGATTCGGAAGAAAAGGGATTTTGTTTACTTAAAAATTAAGTAAAACGTCCTTTAAAATGGAGATTTTTTTCTATTCCATTTTAATAAACTTCCATTGCGGCAGAGTCTTTAAAGACTAAAATATGATAATAATATATGACAAAATTCGATAACTCTGAAAGTTCTAAGGTTGTAAAGTACGTTTTGGTTCCCTTTTTAAGTTAACAAATATCCTAACCCGTTTCTTATGGATCCATAGTCGTTCCATCTAATCCAACTTCTATTAAATCGAATAGGTAAACAGTTTTATGCAAGGAAAATACACTTTTTAATAAGGAGCGCTCGATCCCCTTTAAGCCTATGTTCGCTAAATTTTGTGACGTAATCTGTTTCCGTAATGCTTTGTTTACAATCGTACTGGAAGGCTTTTTAAGGTTTTGGTGTTATTTTTTTGCTTGCATTTTTTAGTCATTGGACTTTTATATATGTATAGTTTTTTACTGTTTATAGTTAAATTGAGTAGTTATTAGTACTGCAGTTACAGATAATGTATAAAGGGGTCACTGACCTTTGGATATTTTTTATAGGGAATTTACGTTTAAATCGTCATTGAGGGTAAGATACAATTTTTTTTAAATGTTTTTTAGTGATTTTATTTTATGGTATGCAAGTATTGGTTTATTTTGTCAAATAAAAAATATTATGGCAATAAGGTGACGTCACAAACATAACCTATATTTCCGGACAAATATAATATATATCCGCGCTCCTTATTAAAAAGTTTATCTTTCTTAAGTTTTATCTAGAAAGAGAACTGTCGGTTTCTGGTGTATTTGACCAAAGTATTTGGAATAAAGTTAACCTAGACAAGTAATATGTTTTCCACAATGCGTTTTTTATATCTATACAGGGTGTAACTAAATAAGTGTAAAACATTTAAGGAGGTGATTCCTCATTGAAAAATATGAAAGAAAGTTCCTATAAACATGGGTCCGAAAATGCATACTTTCCAAGATACAGGGTGTTAAACTTTTTAAATAAAATAGGTTTTTTTTTATAATTATCGTGAATACCCTGTAACCGATTTTCTTGAAATTTTTCAGTGTTATTTCTAGTAATAAGGGTCAAAGTTAGGCATAATTAAATTAAAATTATTAAGTCCAGTGGCGTCTCACGGGACATCTTATCGAAAATAATTGTAAAAATGTACGCCACTGACTTTTTGTAACTTTTTTTTTAGAATAAGCAACTGAAAATACAACTTTTTTATCTCTTGAAATTTTTTTGTATCTTGCTTCGTTTTCGAGAAAAAAAGTAAAAACCACTTTATTGCATGTTTCTTGGGACGGAATTTTTGAATTTTGACGATTTACTGAGCAAAAACAGTTAAAGATAGAGCAAAATTAATTTTACTTTCCTATCTTAACTTTTAAGGACTATCTAATGACATTAAAAAGTGAAGGTCAACTGAAGATTAAAGAAGGTGAATGTTGAACCTAAATGTTGGACACCCTGTATCTTAGAAACTATGCATTTTCGGACCTATGTTTATAGGAACTTTTTTCATATTTTTCAATGAGGAATCACCTCCTTAAATTTTTTACACTTATTTAGTTACACCCTGTATAGCGATTAAATGGTGTAGTGCTTTTGCCACCAAAGAATACTACAATTATATGCATTTTAGCTAATAAAGTGATGCAAACCTCGCGTTGAGACACAACAGTTCTCCTGATCTGCATTTTATCTATTGTACATGGTAAATTGCTTTTTGACATCATCCCAATATCCAACAACGCAAATTATCGCCAGCTCCACCATATGGTATTATCACCAGCGTGCTATATTAAATGGAAAAACAGCCATCGGCGGACAGTTTTTTCAATGTTGAAGAAACCTTTAAGCATACAAATTTAGGTCTATTTTTTTAAAATAATTTTTAGTACATTATAATAAACATGTTAAGCTTAAAGCATTATGTAAAATATGTGTTATTAGATTTTTTAATTTAGTCCCAATAACCAACCTGAAGATAAAAAGTTGAGCTGTTTAAATTTTAACACGAGTTTTTGTATATCCAGAGGCACATTTTGAAGACTGTACGAAAATGATTTCGTTTCACCCTAATGGTCAGTGGCAGTGCTGAATTTATCACCATGCTGAGTAGGCTGGAGCCTAGGGCCGCAAATTTTTAGGGGGCGGTAGATTTGCTTCATATTTTTTTTTATTTGTGTTTAGAAATAAAAAAAGCTATGACATGAATTATACACACATTAGAATTAGGTTTGTGGTTTTTTAGGTATTAAAGCCTTTTTTGTTTTGCTCTTCAAACATTTTTTTACGTTCATATGAAGTTGTGGAGTAAGGTATCAAAAATAAGGGGCGGCAAATATGTAAATCCGCATAATTTTAGTATATAACTTGGATAACCCTTTCCACATTTATGTTTTTGGTGGGATATCATTATTTTGTGTTAAAAAACTAGGCAGGTATTTAGATTTAATTTTTTTTTTGGTTTCCGATGCGAAGTTTTCTATTTTGTTTACATTTTCTTAAACGTTAGAAATAACAGTGCGCATTGCCCATCGGTTTAAATGCTGCAATTAAAAACTTTTTTTTGTTTGAGGTCCCCCTAACATACCCTGTTTTTTTAACTTTTTCTTATTTTTAAATTTTTTCCTACGCTTATACACAATTACCGAGCTGGATTCCAAATTTCATCCATCTTTTTAGGTCATCTGGAAGTGGGTTAGTTTTTGATCTATATGTCAGCAGTCAGTCAGTCAGTGGACAATTGACGACTTTTAGACCTTCATATCTATATGACCGTTTGAGCTAGCTTCGTGAAATTTGAGCTTGGAGGTATGAAGGGGTCAAAAGTGGCACCAAGTGGTTCGATGTAATATTAGACGCAGCTCTTGAACTTGGCTTGCCACGCTGCCGCGTGTATAGATCTTTAAAACGACGTAACGGATTTTAATGCAGTTTTTAAATAGAAAGAGTAATTGAAGGGGGAAAAGTTTATATTTATAATAACATTTAAAATTTTCACGGTGTAGGCACAGAAAATATTTAGGGAGAGGGAATTGTTTTACTTCGATTTCAACGCGTGCAAAGTCTACGGATTCCTCCTGCCTGCTTGTAAGCCATTCGAAAACCTTTTTTCTTGATATTTATTTTTATCGTAGCTATAAATCGATTTAGGAAATATAACTTAGCATCATGGCAACCGGTATTTATAATAAATTACTAAAGATAGTAGATACTCAATTCTTGCTCACTACAGCCATAAATCATTTTAACATTTATTTTCTATATGCGTGTTGTTCTCTATAAACAAGATTTGCTTATATACCCCAAAAGATTGGTTTGTACAAGTCAGTGCCGACCAGTACACATTGGGGTGACATGTTAAAGAAAAAGAAATAAATATAGGGCCCAATAATCCCAAAAAGAACATGAATTCCTACTGCGTGTCAGCACCTTCATGGAGTTGAAACGCAGTAGCAAATACGAACAGTATCACCTTTATTTACCTCTTTAAACCCTACGTGAGTTTGGTGCTGCAGTCTGGGAGGAATTTAAAAGCATGCAAATGCATAAGCGGTTTGTGAATTCCTACTGCGTGTCAGCGCCTTCATGGAGTTGAAACGCAGTAGCAAATACGAACAGTATCACCTTTATTTACCTCTTTAAACCCTACGTGAGTTTGGTGCTGCAGTCTGGGAGGAATTTAAAAGCATGCAAATGCATAAGCGGTTTGTGAATTCCTACTGCGTGTCAGCGCCTTCATGGAGTTGAAACGCAGTAGCAAATACGAACAGTATCACCTTTATTTACCTCTTTAAACCCTACGTGAGTTTGGTGCTGCAGTCTGGGAGGAATTTAAAAGCATGCAAATGCATAAGCGGTTTATGAATTCCTACTGCGTGTCAGCACCTTCATGGAGTTGAAACGCAGTAGCAAATACGAACAGTATCACCTTTATTTACCTCTTTAAACCCTACGTGAGTTTGGTGCTGCAGTCTGGGAGGAATTTAAAAGCATGCAAATGCATAAGCGGTTTGTGAATTCCTACTGCGTGTCAGCGCCTTCATGGAGTTGAAACGCAGTAGCAAATACGAACAGTATCACCTCCCTTTACCACTCTAAACTATACGTAAATTTTGTGCTACAGTTTGGAAGAAATTTAAAAGCATGCAAACGCATAATTTTATTACGAATGAAATTTAACCTGGTAACAAAAGGTCTGTGCCCAAAAGCATTACAAATCAGTCAAAGTGAATCAAACAGCTCAAATACAGTGAGATAATTAATACATAACCATTTTTAGAAAAAGTCATAGTTTATAAGTTCTTTTTAGGAATTTTGTTATTACATATTCGGTTTCATTTAAAAGACAATTTTATTTTTAAAAATATTAAAATTAAACTTTTAGTTCTGTAATTGTACATTTTTATTGGCTAGCTATTAAGCTATTATTTTTTTATTTGTTTTGTCTTTTGACTATGGTTATACAGCAAGTATTTATTATATTTATTATTTATTAAGCTAATAAATATTTTAACTTTTAATTTAAATTTGATACGAGGTATTACAAAATGATGTTAGCAAAGCCAAAAAATCTGACAAAACATTATACAGTGCTTGTCTAAATTCAGGACCTCATCTCCTAACTTTTGAATTGTTTGGTATTTTTCATGAAAATTTGAGGACTTTAGTGAGACAACATAAACCAAATTTTAGACAGGAAATGACAGATATAAATGTCAAACTCACAGCTAGGCGCCATTTCAAAAGAAAAATTAAATGGAAAAAGTCATACTGTAAACTTTTTATTTAAAAACAAACATTGACGCACTACTTTTAGGTTATAAACCGTTTAAAATTCACATAAAACTAAAAGAAAACAACCGTATGATTCAATTAAATGCAATAAGGCGGTAAAGTAAAAAGATTTAAGGCGGGGGCGAAGCGTCTCCTGTTGCCATGCAGTATGAATTCCAAATATAAAAACAAATTTGCTTGTACTTAAAACATCCCAGGTTACAACATGCGTAGCAATTATAGGGCTGATTTCTGCGTTCTACTTTATGAATTCCTACGCGATATTTGTGCTGGCGCGTAGTAGTATTTTATAGTGTTCTAAAATAAAATTCCCATTAAATCCTCCTGCATTTCAGCACGGTAGGGTGTTGTAGGTAGAAACTAATGTAGACACACTGTATACATACAGAAAAAGAAATATTTAGTATTAGATGTATTTTTATACTACAATTTTAAATCTGTATATACAGTGTGTAGACGAATGGACTTCACTATACCTTTTTTATTATTTTTAATATTTCGAATAAGAGGTATTCTTTATAAAAATGTTTTCTTTATCTGAAATGCTAAAATGGAAATTTAAAATAACGAAAATCATAAAAAAACTAATAAAAATTTCAACTTTTGTTGAATAAATCGTCACCCTTTGGGTTACTACTTACACACATTTTAACTTAACTTACTATTGTTTACATATAAAAAGTAAATTAAATTATTTATGAAAAAAAAAACCTTTTCTTTTAGTTTTCACCTAATTTTCCCAAGAAATGAAAGGCGATAAGAAAAAAATGTATTAGACTTTTTTAATACTTTTTTATGCTTTTTAATAAATATTTTTATTTAATAAATTTTTAAAATAAAATTTTTGCCATTTTAAACCACCTCCTATTATATAGGGCCATTTGTGTTATGGATTTTAGTTTTTAAGACAAAGCAAAATTTTTATATTTTTTTTCGAAATATTTATAATAAGAAAAAATTACAGGTATAGTTAAGTCCATCCCGTGGATATATAAAATCTTTAGATAAAATGCAGATAGGAGGTATGGCCAGGTGACCCAAGAAATTTCATTTTAAAGAATAAGCTGACTTGAGCAGTGCACGATCTAGGATGAGCGCTAGAAAAAAAAGATCTTTGGGAATCCTCAGAGTGAATTATCGAAAAAAGTTTTAAATAACAAACTTGTAAGACATAACAAGACCTACGTTTTGAAACTAATAAGATCAGGTATCGGATCCAGTAATGTGATATATGATTTGAAGTATTTTTGCCTTAAGAAGCGGGAAAAAAATAACAATTTTATCAGTTTTTAAACAATTTTACCTAGCCTGACCTGTTTATTTGTTTGGGTCAAATTTAGTAATTGGAATTCGACCCCCTTCCTGACGTCTGATTGATCTGAAAAGTACTCATTCTACATCTTAATGACAATACAATATAATACATTCTCTATGATTGTAAATCAAAGAGAATAGACAAGGATAGAGGGATCAATCGCCGTTTCGAAAAGTGGCACAATTTGAAGAAAGGGTCTGCAGGATGGCCGGGCATGCGCATACGCACCCCCAATGTCAAAATCGGCGGTATATTCAAAAACATTGATTTATTGAGTAAATATACATAAAACATTAATAAAAAGTGAAAAATGTGGTTTACACTGAAATTTATTAATATTTTAATGACTAAATATTGGTAATTTAGTGCTAATGGTGTATTAAAATCTATTTGGTAGAAGACTATTTTTTCTTAGATTGGAATAGGTTAATGTGGAAAAATGTATAGGTATAAATTTTAGGGATATGAGAACTGAAAATAAAAATCTAAATAGAATTATTTCTTGAAAACTAAACTTTTATTGCGAGATTACTTATTTAGCATAAAAAAATGGTACTAAATGTAAAAGAAGTGTATAATTTTAAGAAATATATGAAAATAGAATGCTCAAACTTACCAACCAAAGAATTTTAGATTTATGTTGATCCTATTTAGTTGAAAGGTATATAGGTCTATAAGTTAATATTACCTACTTATACTAAGAAAAGCGTAGTAGGATTTCAGTTTCCATAGGCCACTGTGCTTGGTCCATTTTATTCGATATCTACATACTTGTTTTTTTAGATATGAGGAAGCAGATAAGATTGTAGGTTTTAATTAACAATGAAAATTTAAGTTTCCACATTACTGGATACTTATTTTGAAATAAAATACTTTTGTAAAAGAAGCTCAAAAATGCTCGTTATTGCAGAAAAAAATCCTAATCCTACACATCTTTTTTCCACAAATTTTCAATATTGACAAAAATAAGTGTACTTTCCTCTTAATATAAATTTATATTTTTAAAGATATTTCATATACCTACCACTGAAAACAATTTAATATCGAATGGTTAAATTTTTTCATAAAATTAATGTTTGCCTTATGGTACGAACTTAAGTAGACACACTCTATATCTTGGTTTGTACCTTACTGGGTCAGTTATTAAGTTTGACGCACACAGAAATCCTCTATTGGTTCATTGTGCTTTTACCTTTAGCAAGATATTCATTAAATATATTTTACGGATGTATATAAAATATTAATGTATATAATGTTTTGTTACATAAATAAATCCTAAATAAAGTGTTAATTAGTTTTTATTAAAAAAAGACAACGTAAATAATTTAAAAAATAATTTATTAAAAAACCCATAAATTTCCACAAATTTTGTTTCAATAATTTATATCTATAACACAGGTCACACGTAAAATCAAACCGAATAAAACACAAAACAAATATACAGCCACAACAATCACAAAACATCAGCCATATTGAACATGTGAAAGTCAAGAGTTTTGACATTTATAACAGCCAATAGCAAGCGGAAAAAACAACCTCCCATGCGCATGACGAGTAATCCCGCTGTGTTAAGTTAACCATCAAACCGGTGAAAGTTTGCAAGATATTTGGCTGATAGTATTGATTCAGACACAAAAATGTTACGTAAAAAGTGCGAACTGAACCAAAAAATTATAAATAAATCCATACTTTTAACCAAGCACGTCCTTTTATTATTACGAATAAAATAAAACTTTGACGAGCTCTTTTGGTCGCTGAACACAATCACCAGTCGCAGGTGTGTGCCATTTCTTAATTGGTGGGGGTAAACCAACTGTTTCTCTCCCTTCTCCATTCTCTTTGTTGTAAATCCAAGATTGCCGCTGACAGAAAATGGCGGATTACATCTTACTTCAATACAACCTTAATATGGGTATCAAATAGAAGGGCTTGATTAGTAGAATATAGCTCACTATGAGAAAAATTACCTAAACCAAACTAAACTAAACTTAAAAATAAATTATATATAAGAAAATGTTAAACGTTTTTATTAAAATTAAAATAATGTGGGTTATGTACTAAAAGCTAAACAATAATTTGGTAAGTCCTAGCTACCAGATCGCACTAATCTTCTCATCTATTTGGGGTATATTTCTGAAAAATAATTGGTTGTTCTTGTTAGGTATAGTAAGACATTAAATAAACTTAATAAAATAAGAAGTATCAACAACAAAACTTAAAATAAAAATAACATAAAAAATTATGTAAAACGGTTTTATTGTCGATTTTATTATTTGTCTGATCAATACCCCATATTGATGAGAAGATAGGTGCGATCTGGTAGCTAGGACTTACTAAATAATTTTTTAGCTTTTGGTATAATAAAACTGTTTAACATAAAAACATCTTTTTACATAATTTAATTCTCAATAATATTGGCTCTTGTGCTCACTAAGATACCACGGTACTCAATAACAGTGGCGACGCTAGGGGTGGGCGAACGCCCAACCTAAATTGTTCTTATCCAACCTGCTAATTGAAGAAGCAAAGAAACGAAAAAAGCTCTGTTTAAAAAACCACCCCATTCTCATATCATTTATTCAATTTACATTCAAGTAATCCGAATCATAACAGTATGTTGCGCTATGTCATTAGAAACCGATTTTAGTGTAAAAATTGATTACAAAATAAAATATTCTATCAAAATGTACCTATGTGTGTGTATTTAAAATTTTAATTAGGAAATGTATGTCATTTATTAAATTAAATAGGATATCGTCGGGAATAGTGCAATGCCGCGTAATTAGCATTGGATAATCTCGCATATCTGTCAAATGTAGCTTTAATTTCGCGTTCATATTACGGAAGATCCTGATTGGATGCAAGAACGGATTATCTATGGTAAAAAATTATAAAAAAACATCCATTCTCTTTTTATTAATTACCCAGCAAACACTATTTGCTGGCAATATACATTTTTCATATTGGCACTGATGGTAAAGCATTGGCAATTGGTGGCAATATTATGCCCACATCTAATACGCATTAAAAAGTCAACCCTAAATAAACACTTAATTGCCAATAAATTTTACATCCAGGCGAATTGCCGGCAAGCATACAAAAATGGCGGCATACCATTCCTGATTAAATAAAGCATGCCTTTTTGTTGCAAGCAAATAAATATTGGATTTTTGAAGGCAAAAATTTAACCCATATTTATACTTTTTTAACCATATTATTAACATTGATATTTTACTAACATTAGAGCAATTTTTGGATCTGTTTTATTAATATGTCAGTTTTTTACATAATTTAAAGGAAATGACCTTTTCATATAACATTTTATTGTTACAAGTCATGCAAATAAAAATTAAGTCAAACAAAATGTTTATTATGTATTTTTAAGAGAATAAAAATAAAATGAAGGTAAAATTAGCTAGGTTAATTTCGACCGAAGGTGACAAATTCAAATTTCCTGCTTAGCCGAAATACAAGATTTGACGATTTTGACAGATGAAGAAAAATTGCTTATGTTTGACCGCTTTGTGCAACTGTTTTCTACGTGGTTTTCTAGTTTTCTAGCTTTTAAGTTTCTTTTAAAAGAAAAGAGTTTTTCAATAGACATAATTAAGTGTATTCATTACCTAATTAGTGTGTGTTGTGTGATTAATTGGTGATGGCTAGTCGAGAAGGCGAGTTATTCAAGTAGACTGTTAGGAGCTGTAAACATTTTGTTTTAAACCTTTTAAGTTTGAAGTTACTAAAAAAATTATATGAAATTGGGGAGTTGCCTTATTAAAAGGTTTAAAGACGTGTTAATTAAAAATATTATAAATATTTAATAGTTTTTTTACATTTAACTTGTTTAAAATATTTCTCCTTATGTTTTGGATCTGAAAATTGAGTGTAAGCCTCCCTTGAATATTACTATTTTAAAGTGTTTTCTTTTGATTTACTATCTGTTTTTTTTTATTTTATTACATACCTTTAATTTTTATGGTTTATTGTTATGTATAAAAATTTATATTATGTATTTTTTAAATAATAAAGTTTTCCTGCCTTTTTTTCTGACTTTTTTCGATTACAAAATTATAAATATGTTATTTAACTTTTGGGACATTCAACTTATTAAACTTGCAATACTTATTTAATGATAAATGCCATTATCCTAAACGCATTTTTTCATCATAACTTATTAATGATGGATGCCATCACAGTATCTGCAACATGTGGCCCAATAACGGTCAATTGCCCACTTTCATGTCTTTTTGTTATCTTTTTGCCAATAACTTCTAATGATGGATGCCATCATTCTAAACGCATTTTTTTGGCATAACTTATTAATGATGGATGCCATCATCCTAAACGCATTTTTTCATCATAAATTATTAATGACGGATGCAATCACATTATCTGCAACACGTGGCCCAATAACGGCCAATTGCCCACTTTGGTGTCTTTTTGTTATCTTTTTGCCAATGCCTTGCCATTAAAGAGTGTTGGCAATGTCAGTAAATTAAATGTACATGGTCGGCAAAAAATGTTATATGGGTAGTAAAAATAAGCCAATTTACCCTTAAACTAACTAAGTTAAAAGGTTCCAATTTTCCTGTGTAAAATTCGATCAAACGCAGATACGCGGTCTTTACCTATGATAGATTCGCGATTTTGCGTAATTCCCGACAATTATATCACTAGAGGCGGACGTAGGATAGGTCAATTTTTGGTTTCCACAACCTACTAAGCATCAAACAATTTTTTCGAAAACCGTTTGCTTTTTACAAAAAATGCTGGAAACCACATATTTTGATTTTTCTGTGGTCGTCATGTTGGTGTAGCTTAATTTTAAAAAATTGATCGTAAACATCAAATTTTGGCCATCAACAGGCGTTACCACCATTAACGCTCTGCTAAAAGAAACTTTTAACTCATTTGTCCCGCTTTGTATGATTAAAATTGTGGTCACTTTATAAAAACTACCAAGATTAATAAAAAAAAATTAACTACCTGTTTCTCAAAAAGAAACCAAGTTTGGACATATTTGCGGTTACCCCCTTAAGTTTCGTACCGAAGATAGGAAACACCCTGCTTATGGTATTTTTTGAATATAGGAAACTCCCCAGTAGATTTGTGTAGTTCGTAAGTGAACAAGTTTGCAGAATCGGTTCAGGTAAATGAACCAGTCAAGGATCTAGGGGCTGGGGGCAAATCGAGGTGTCTGCTCCGGGTGACACCTTCAAAGGGAGGCAAATTTAAACATGTCCGACGTGTAGTGGACGGTAAGCACTTGCGTTTGCGATCTGGATGTATTAAAATATGTATAAAGCCGCGTCCAGATTTACAACAATTCGTCAAACATCTGTCCAAACTAACCAACCTGTTTGCGCGCTCATTTGACGCCAAAAAAAAACCGACAAGCTCTAAATCACCGGTGAATCATTCGCCAAACCCTTGGAAAGACGTGAATTTCGTCCATACGTCCACGTCCGGCTATGTGGCGGGGTATGCGGCGTGGAGCGGCACGGCGAATTGTTGCAAGTCTGAACGCAGCTTAAGAAGTAATGATTGCTCTTCACTTTTCATTTGGGATAGATTTGTGTATTATAGATAGGGCACCAAGTAATGTAAAGAGGGGGGCATATTCTTCAGTATTTGTGGTAAACCGTACAAATTCGGTAAAATAGATTATGTTACTCGAAAATGCTCCTTTGAAAAGAGTTAGTTTGGTGAAAATGAAAAGAAAGTTTCGTGTTGTAAAAAAGTTATTTTAGGTGAATTTTCAGATCCAACCATAGGCTTTTGATGTCCAAAAATAACATATAATAAATGTTAACAATAATTTTTTGAAACAATTAATTTTAATTCCCTTAAATATTTAACTTCTAGTAGTTGTTTTAGGGGTTGCGCCTTAATAAAAAAATGTTATAAAACGAACAGTGTCCATCCTAAAGTCGATTTAAATATTAATACACAATTGGAAGGGTGTTGCCATGCAGGTAGACCTAGCTTATAAAATAATAATAGGAAACGCGAAGCGCCCCTATAAATCCAGGTCAGGGCGCAGGGGGCAGTAATAGGCGCCGGCCCTGGGCCCCACCTGGATGCGCGCGCTCACCTGGCGGCGTCGCGGCGGCGGTTGGCGCCGCAGTCCGAGGCAAGCACCGGCCGCCGCAGCACCACGTCTCACCACTGCGACATCACCCACTCACGCTCTCACCTGGGCGCCCCACCCCCACAACCCGCCGCCGCCGACGGCAGCGACGCCGTTCAGTCGAGTTCCGCACGGCCCTCGATATACTGCTCCACGTCCACGTTACGCACTGACCGACAAAGAGCGCGATCGCGGCCACTTGCCCCGCGCGCGAGTTAACGTGTTTGTTGTGATAGCCGGCTTAATCCTTTGGCTAATCCCCAGTTAAAATCGTGGAGGCCCTGAGCGCCCCAAGAGAGGCAGGCATCCTCCGCCGTCGGGAGACTCACGGCTCCCTGCCGCAGCCACCTCTGCCACGCCGCCACCGTCCCTCAAGAGGGCCAAGCACGAGGGAGCTTATCAAGACCAGGATATGGAAGCGCCCCTCAGCGTCGCCCTAAGTCAAAGCATGGATTCTGTTAACACTAACAACGGAGAGGAAGAGGTTCGTAAACTACCCCTATCCGACGGACATTGTATTTTTTTAATATAACAGTAATAAAGATGTTTGAAAAACCAAAACACAGCCACTACTCACTAAACTTAACTTAGGCAGGTTGGCTTGACAATCTGAACAAAACTCAGTCATTTAGTAAATATAGTTTGGTTTTTCCCCTATAACATATAGGTTTTTACCCTTTCGAATATAAATTATTTAAAGAAAATTTTATAGTCAATGAAATACATAATATTTTGCTTACTTCTAATAAGTAATAATAGTTACGCCTTGGGGTATGCAAAACAGTCGGTTTTTCTGTTGAATCTAATGAAAGTTGAACGCCTTACTTCATAGGGCGTGTTTACAGTGTTTATGTTGTATTGTCATGGAAACTACCAGATCCGGCCTCAAGTATTTTTTTGTTTTTTAGCAAGTACTTTTTAAAAAGATCAAATAATCTTGGATGTCTTGCCGCCGTGTTCGTAAACGCCATCGCTTTTGGTATTTATAAAATAAAAAAAAATTGATTGGAAAATTGAATTGAAAATTTAATGGATTTATGGCAAAACTTATAAAATCATAATGAAAAGTAAAATATGGACAGAATTACAAGAACAAATATAGAGCATTGCAATAAAATATACAAGGTGATTCAAAAGTCGATCACGAAACTTAAGGGGTGATTCTGATTGACAAAATAAGAGAAGAGCTTCATATTATTTTTTTAAATGTCATTCGTTTTGGAGTTACAAGACGTCGAAGTTTAATTTTTATTTTGGTTTTTTCGCCATATTGCATTTATTTTTAATCAATCGAGTTGATATTTGGCACACAAATCGAGCTTTGCAGATTCTAAAATTTTAAGACAAAAGTACTGTTTTTAAATACCGCCAGAGAGCACTTTACCTAAAACTTAAAATTTATTTACACCATAACTTTTTATTTTGACAGATATTGCAAAGCTGGGGGTGCCATTTTATAGACTATCAAAAACTTAAAAATAAGGTACTCTTTATTAAAGTCGATAAACCTCACCGTTTAGGCACCAATAGACATCAAAGTTTTCATCAATTTCAATCAATACCAAATACATATAGGATGTCCAGTAACTCAACTGACAAACTTTGCAGGGCGATTCCACAACAAAAAATAAGAAAAAAACTTCATATAAACATATGTCCTAAACGTCTTAGTTTTTGAACTACGATGTGTTAAATATTAAAAAAAAACTTTTTATCCTTAATTTTTAACACCCCGTAGTTCAAAAACTAAGACGTTTAGAACATATGTTTAAAAGAAGTTTTTTCTTATTTTTGTTGTAGAATCGTTTGGTTAAGTTTGTCGGTTGAGTTACTGGACACCTCCATGTATGTATGTAGGTAATTTGATTGAAATTGATGATAACTGATGTCTATTGGTGCCTAAACGCTGAAGTTTATCGACTTTAATAAAGAATACCTTTTTTAAGTTTTTGATTTTCTATAAAATGGAGCCCCAGCTTTGCGAAATCTGTCAAAATAATAAAGTTATGATGTAAATAAATTTTTAAGTTTTTGGTAAAGTGCTCTCTGGCGGTATTTAAAAAAATTTTGTCCTAAAATTTTAGAATCTCGATTTGTGTGCCAAATATCAACTCGATTGCTTGTCAGGAGCTGATGTGTCGGAAGAACCCTCCTTCCATCCCAATATGGCGCTCAGCTGTCACATTGACTTTTAAAGTTGTCATTGATATATGTCATAAAATGCAGACCCACTTTATATACTATCTGTTGTTCCAAATTTCCTCAGAATATACCGAACGGACGACTTTGATAGCTTGCTGACTTTGATCCGCACTGTATACATAAACCAGGTGTTTCTTAAATATAAAATTGAAGTGGGAGTATTAAATATCAAACTCTAATCCCAAATTGTCTAACAAATTTAGAAATGTTAAAATATACAGGATATTCCATTTACAAATTCAAAACCAGAGCCATTTTCAGTAAAACTGGAAGTGACCAAAAAATGAATAAGTAGATTACCCTTTTCCATTCCTAGCGATTATTATTATCTTAGTTTCTTAACGAAAATAATAGTATATTATACGCCAAGGGACTAAAGTGTACAAGGCCTAACTAGACATATCGGGGCTCGGGGCGGAAAGCAAAGTTGGAGCTCCTATCTTTTACTTTTGGAACTAATTTTCGACAAGCAAAATATAAAAAAAGGGTCCACATCACTAAAATGAGCCCCCTCTTCACATCATAATTTGGTATACTTTGATTAGGTCGGGGCCACCCTAGTTGGACAAATTTTAACAAGCAAAGAAAAAGGTCCTTACCCTCCAAATGGGGCCCCTTTCCAACTTAACATAATTAACATATTATACCAAGATTGGGGCCCCCCTTTTTGTATTTTGGTACTAAAAAATAACAAAAAGCCCCCATAAGAACGCCCTGAAACCTAATATGTACCTTATTTTGTATAAGGAACCCCATTTGGGGGCCCCATCTAACTGTGGGCCCGGGGCGGACCGCCGAGAGAGAGAAAGAAAGGCACTTTAGTCCATAGGTTTTATTATTATTTTTCCCACTTTTCTTTTATTTTTTACAAAAATATATTACAGAAAAAAAATCAAGAAAATTAAGGGACTCTATCAAAACCCAAATGTCAAAAAAATGTCACAACACTTGTTTATGTCACTTTTTACTTTAGTCCCTGGAACAAGGGATTTTAATAACCACTTTAGTTTCTGAAGTGCCAAAAAAAAATTATTGACACAATTAACAAAAGAATCACACTAGCAAAGTAATAAAGATGTCAAAGATTAAGCTTGGTTGCAGAACCGGGTCTTGTCTTCTGTTATTTTATTTGCCTTCATCCAGTTAAAAAGAAAATCTTTTTCGTATTGTTCTGGGGATTAAACTTGTCAAAAAAATCGGTACCTGTTTCTCGCTATTTTTACTCTTGTTCCAAAATGGTTTCAACATAGATAACCTACATTTAGATCCGTAGTGGCAAGAAGCATTTTTCGGATTTTACGACCACGCGCATTAAACAAATGAATAGGTGGACGAACATGCGCACTTAAAAGCCGTGGCAAAATATAAACACCGGCACCCCGTACCCTCCGTCCGCGGTCTGACCGTAACGCTCATTAGCTACCGTACTTCGAACAGAAAACCAGGACGCCGTCGACAAATTCTTCGATAATGCGGATAGCTTGTTTGACGCCAGGTGCGTTTACCCTCAACTGGCTTGCGCACAAACCGGTTTTTTCGCCCATGAAATGTAACTTTTGTTTCGCGCAGGTTGTAACAGTGGCAATCCATCGAGATCAGTGGGTTTCAAGAATCATCTTTACTATCACAGTTAAAAAAATGTGCTCCTGAACTTGCACCTATTTTAACCAGGCTCTTTCGAATTTCTTATGACACGGGTATATTTCCAGACAGCTGGAGAGCTGCACGTGTCCAGTCTATTCCCAAGAAAGGATCTAAATCTCTTCCATCCAACTATAGACCCATTTCACTCCTCTCAATGCTTTGTAAAGTAATGTAGAAATCCATTAACTCGCAAATTCTTATAGGTACTTAGAAAAACATAAAATTTTACATGACAGGCAATACGGATTTCGTCACAAGAGATCTACAACAGATCTTCTTTCCTTCGTTTCACACAACTGGAACAAGGCTCTTGAGTTTCTAGGTGAGTCCCAGATCGTTGCTCTTGATATATCTAAAGCTTTCGACCAAGTCTGGCATGACGCACTTCTTAATAAAATTCCCTCCTACGGTCTTCCAACTAAACTCTGCTCTTGGCTTTCCAGTTATCTTTCTAATCGACGTATATCAGTCATTGTTGATGGCCACTCTTCAAGCTTTCACGAAATTAATGCTGGAGTGCCTCAGGGTTCAGTACTAGCACCAACTTTGTTTCTTCTTCACATCAACGACCTTCTTTCTTCCACAACCAATCCCATTCATAGTTATGCTGACGATAGTACCCTTCACTCCACTTTTCAGGTTCCCAAACCAATCTCTCAACCCGACTTGGAAAGCAAACGCAGAGCGATGCAGATATCTCTTTCACAGGATCTCAATTTGATATTGGATTGGGGCGCCAAAAATCTCGTTCAATTTAATGCATCCAAAACACAATCGTGTTCCTTGTCGCGAAAAAATCATCAAACACTCATCCTTTGCTTATGAGTGGCCAGGTTTTGCAGAGCGGGGACACATTTAACCTTGTGGGCGTCACATTTGAGAATAACCTTAACTGGCATAAACACATTGTATCTATAGCCACCGCGGCTTCAAAAAGCTTGGATTTCTTTTCCGAGCCAAAAAGTATTTTTCTCCTTCCAATTTATACACTTTGTATGTGTCCCAAATTCGACCCTCTCTGGAATATTGTTCTCATGTCTGGGGAATGGCATCCCCTACAACCCTCAGCATTCTTGATGCCATTCAAAGAAGGGCTGTTCGTCTTATTAATGATCCTTTACTTACTCAAAGACTTCCTTCTCTTGCTCATCGTCGAGTTGTGGGAGATCTATCGCTCTTCTATAGATACTTTTACGGCTTCTGCTCCGACGAATTGTCCAGTATAGTCCCTCCTCTTGCAGTTCCCAACAGAGAAACTCGTGGTGCCGCGCGTATGCATCCCCATACAGTTCAATTGGACAGGCCCCGAACTTCCCATTTCGTTCGTTCTTTTATCCCTAGAGTTTCTAGACTGTGGAACCTGCTGCCAGCGGAGGTCTTTCCTTCCCCAAATCTTCAAGTTTTTAAGTCCCGTGTTAACAAACTTCCTCTTACCCTGCTTAAGACACCCACGGTACGTTAGTATTTAGGCTTTCAGCCTTCGTGGATTGTCTAAAGATTTAAAAAAAACAGTTAATTTTTCTTTAATATGTGTACTTTTCAAAAGAAAATATATCATAAATAATAATACATCGTAAAACATAACCCAATATTTGTTATAATATCCTTCCTCTAACATTTACAGTTACAAATATTCGTAGCAATAATAAACCTGAGGAAGTATGACTTCATGCTAAGAATATTAATTTATTAAATGTGTTGCAACGTAAGTAATATCAGCATTTGCTTTGTGTGTATTGATTTGAGTTACCATCCAACTTTAATTAAAATAATTAGGTATGTAAAACAACATATTTATACATCTACCCATTATATTGACTCATAATTACTTATTATTTCAAATTCTTTTTACAGAGCACCTGTTAAAATACTATAAAAAATATTTCTTATTTAACATACAGTGTGTCCCAAAACATGTGGGCAGTCTTCCGAATTCATATAAAACAAATAAAAACAATATGACAAGAGTCAAGCCCAGTGGCGGCGCCAGGGGTGGGCGTGGTGTGGCGAGCGCCCAACCTAAACTGCTCTCGCCCAACCTGCTAATTGAACGCAAAAAGTCATGTTTAAAACACCTTTCCATTTAAATAAATTATTTAGTCAGCCCATATTCAAGTAATCCGAATTATGGAAATCTTGAATAAATGATCTATGGTCGCAATATAATAAATAATAGTTTAAAAAACTAAAAAACACGCTTTTATATGCAACCGAACTAAAAATTAGAAAATAATTTTTCATTACAAAGAGTTTGTCACTTCAGAGTAAAAGCGTGGGGTGCATTTTACTATTTTTTCATAACTTTTCCCTCATAGATATTTGCAAATAGAATAATTATAACATTTAATATATTAAGCACCCCACGCTTTTATTCTGAAGTGATAAACTCTTTGTAATGAAAAAATTATTTTCTAATTTTTAGTTCGGTTGCATATAAAAGCGTGTTTTTTAGTTTTTTTAAACTATTATTTATTTTTCATTTTTTAGTTCGATATATCAATTAGTTTTTTAAAAATAAATGCTCCAGTTTATTCACTAAAAATTCCTTCGCCATTTTGTCAAGAGACACAGAGGATCTGTAAAGGAATTTATTTATCCTGGCGGTCCTAATCAGGATAACGGGATTCTGATTTTAAATTATTGCATTGTCATCGGTCCTTGATACGTGTGCAAAGTTTCAAAGAAATTGAATCGCTGGAATTTGGTAAAAATTAGGCTCAAAGATTCCGTTACATAGATAGATAGATAGATAGATAGATAGATAGATAGTAACAACCCAAGCTAATAAAAGCGTGTTAAAAATGACCAGTAAGTTGCGCTATGTCATCAGAAACGAATATTAGTGTAAAATTTAAATATAATATCCTGATAAAATTTTTAAAAAATTCCAAATTTTTTCCTTCAGTTATGTGTACCTATCTAAAATTTAAATGACCAAATGTATATCATTTATTAACAAAATGAAATACAGTGAT
Source organism: Listronotus bonariensis (assembly GCA_014170235.1). Classification (NCBI taxonomy): domain Eukaryota; kingdom Metazoa; phylum Arthropoda; class Insecta; order Coleoptera; family Curculionidae; genus Listronotus; species Listronotus bonariensis. Next base: position 858 of record JACEGR010003766.1, on the reverse strand, counting down.
GATATTAAAATAGTTTCCACTTTGCCTTTTGAATGGGATTTTTTTAAATAGAAATGGGAATCTTGTAAAACCTCGTTTCAAAGGCCCTTTAATTCTCTACTGAACGCCACTTTGTTTTTGAAAATCGGCCCAGTCTTTCTACACTTTGAAACCGTTTGAAATTTGACTAAAATACCGTACAAACAGTGCGGTTTTAACAAAATTGGCTTGTAAGTCTAGAACGGCATTGCCGATTTTTAAAAACAAAGTGGCGTTAAGTAGAGAATTTAAGGACCTTTAAAACGAGGTGCCACATGAGCTCCATTTCTATTTGCAAAAAAATTTGCCAGTGCCCCCTTGATACTAGACCACGTGACCAAAGTTATTTTAATGCCAAAAAGTAGCTTAAGTGACACCATTTACACAAATTTTACCCGATCTCGATATCTTGACCCATTCAAAAGTTAAGGGGAGAAAACTTTTAAAAACCGCAATGTATGTACAAATTGGAGCTAAACTTCATACGCCTGTAACTCTAGAACGACTGGACCGATTTTTAAACATAAAATGGTGATGAATAGAGAATTGAAAGGCCTTTAAAACAAAGTGCCACATGACCCCTCTTTCCATTTGAAAAAAAGTTTCTAGGGCCTTCTAAACCAAAATTATTTTTATGTCAAAGAGTAGTTCAAGTTACACCCTTTTAACAAGATTTTACCCGATCTCAATAACTTGTTCCATTCAAAAGATAAAGGGGGACTCTTTAATATTCTCACTGTATATATAACTAAAGGTGGTAGTAAGATATTTTTTGGTTTACACAGCCTACTAAGCAAACAATTTTATTGAAAACCGTTTGTTTTATCACAAAAATGCAAA